>DWUN01004765.1:0-10453 GCA_018249975.1 Passova gellias | reverse complement strand
ATCGGACCAATATTTCCTGAGATTAGCGCGTTCAAACAATCAAACAAACTCTTCAGCTTTATATTAATAGTATAGATATATCCTGCATCCATCAGGAATAATGTACATTTTCTGAAATAGTTGGAGTGGTTCAGTAGATTATATAAAAAATCCATGGTCTCCCTTTGTCATATCAGTAAAAAATGTATCAACTTGTCAGGCTAATGTATTGAAGTAGGTGACTACTAAATTTAATTAGTTTTAAAGATATTTTTACACACATTTACGCGAAGTTTATTAACTTTTCATCTTCAATATTATGTTAACGTGGAACGATGATTTAAAAGCTTCATCGAAGCATGGCGCGTTGTTTTAGGGCACGTGTATAACAAGATATTTTTATATGAATTGTACTAGATCATGTATTTAGAGCAACACGCACACAGAACACAAATCCATTGTTTTTAGGATAACATGAAACATGAAATATTTTATTAGGATAACATGAAACATGAAATATTTTATAAATTTTAAACCCATACTGAGTTATTCATGTAAAAACTAAATATCAGTACGTACTTATCTAATTTTGTAATTTTGAGTTTTGGTACAAAAATCATTTAGGTACATCAAATAACATTAAAAAATACTTCCCTATATCTAAGACGACGACAAAGAGTTAAATTTAACATGAGTACTACAACATGAAAATATATCCAGTTACTGAAATCGCTTAACGTCTTTTTAATATTTTGTTCAGCTCAACTGAACTATCTTCGTTCTGTAACTGTAAAATTCAGTAAACGAAAAGACACTCATTGGAAAAAATGCGTTCTGATGCATCTAGGCTTGTATTGTTTCAAGGCTACAATTCATTTTACATCGTAGGCAAGCAATCGGACTTGCGTACAATATCCAACTTCATTTTAGTGAAATAAAGGTGGTTGTTTACGTACATCTAAGATAAATAGTTAGGTACGTTGTATTAAATTTCTAATAACAAATGTATTTTTCTCAGAAAATTCACATTTCGTGAAGTAATATTAAATATAACGTTTCACGTTCGATACTAACACTCCAATAAACAAGATTTTTTATTATAACAATTGTCTAAATCTTAGCGAAAATAACTGCTATAAAGGGTCTCACACAAATAGAACAAGGATTGTAATGCATGGCATTATAAAGTCCGATCATTCAATATGTTGATTATTATGGATCAACATGCAAGATGTACATTATGTCCCGCGGGCACGGTGCGTCGCGGCTTAGATACAATTGGCTACTTCCGCTTGTGTCGAATTAATTCACTGTACACGGGCTCACTAGTTACACATCCGCGATGTCTCGTCCTATGCTTCGAGATTAACTACTTAACTGTTTGTGTTGTTTGAAATTAAATACAGTTAGCTAATCGCATCGACTGATCATACTTAGATTAACACAAAAATATGCTATTTACCACATAATGGCAATTATTATTTGCCGTGTTCGTAGCTGACGTAAACAACACCTCAAGGCTTAGCAACTCACCGGTCTTTGAATGTCTGTAAGCCTTCAGTTTTATATTAAAGATATACAACTCCGGCAAATAATAGCCACTTGATATTTACCCTTCTTGCCGGTTTGTTTCTACTACATCATAGGAAGACACTGCAAAAACGGTTTGTTGAAATGTTTTGACCTGAATTTAATTTAGATGTACCTACTTTAAACGATAAATTACTATCTTAGATATAATTTATGTTTTGCATTATATAACACATTATGATGTTACCCAACGAATAAACGAAGAGAGATAGTAACAAATAAAGGGAAATTTTATAGAAGAAATATTTGTAATAACAATAAATCATTCGTTTTAACAAAACAAATTTTCAAGTAGAATTTTCGCTGTAATAGGTACCATGAAAATGCTGTTAGGCGAATCTAATGTTTAATGAGAGAAAAGCTTCGGATTTCATTTATACCTTACGTTTGTCTTTATCCTGACTAATAGTTGATTTCATGGAACAGTCTACAAATTTGTTGCTCATTATACTAATAGGTAATCCGATGAATCTCTACTGAGGTACTTTGTGGGCTCCGGCTCGAGCAATGAACTGAAAACCCACTGAAAACTCACCCGTAAACGAATTGATCAAATGTAAATTGATTTCATTTGTATACTTCATTTCGCTGTGAATGTTGTGGAGCTCCTTAGTTTTAAGTATCTATTAAACTGTGTAATACGTCAAATATATTTTAATTATATAAAAATCAAAAAGTTATTCAGAAAAAAACATTTATATTCTTATTGTAATGTTCGTTTTAGACGATTAAGTGTTTGTAATTGTAAATTCATTATCCCGGAATTACAATATGTTATTTTTAAGGAAAAACTGTACAATTTGGGTAAATCATTGGGTGTATCAGAAAGTTACATCATAATATTAATAACAATATCCATCTATACTTAGATAATAATAAAACTGTACAAGAGTTCAATTCTGTACATTGACTAAAAACAATTCGACTAAAAAAATTCGCCTAGAGGTCTTCATATAGGTAACACAAGCCAAAAAATATGTATTTTGAAATTTTTGTCTGTCTGTCTGTTGTCCTGCTGTCACGCAAAAACTAATGGACGGATTTCGATGACACTTTTTTTGTTATATAGCTTTTAGACCTCGGCAACATATAGGCTATAATATATTTTGAAATACTCCACAAGTTGCTCAAAGTCACTATTCTACGCGGACGAAGTCGCGGGTAAAAGCCAGGCTATAAATAAGTAAACGATGTCCTAAACATTTTACTCAAGTTTCATGATTCTTATAAGTACGTACCGTAAAGGCATAAGCCGTAGCATAAAAGACTAGGTTCACCCCGCGGAATTACCTGCGTAGATTTCAAGCCGCTGGGTATATATGGATTAAAAATATCCTACGTTCATGCCCAGGCTTTAAACTATCCTCATACTGAATTTTAACACAATCGACCAAGCGGTTTGACCGTCAAAGCGTAAACACAGACATAGGGACAGAGTTACTTTCGCTTTTTTAATAGTAGTATGGATAATCTCAGCCTGTAATGCTTATGTCAAAACCTTTCATTTAGTTTACATTAAACGGAGAAGTATCTAAATCAGTGGAATTACAATAGCCTGAATCGTTATTATAAATACAAAGTTCATCGACTTCCTGCTATATCAGAGAAATACCAGATGCATATACAGTTCCTACATATGCTTTGCATCATCGTTCTAGTGAGTTTAATATCAAAATCTAAACTTTATACAGAGCATGAAGCTTTTCATGAGTTTAAACATAACAGCTTGTGGAAATATAAATGATGTTGTCGGTTAATATTATATATAGGTATTGTATACCTACCACTTTGGTACTATCAAATACCTAACTGTAATTAATTACTGTTTCTCATTAAAACTTAGCAACAAAATCATGTGGGTATTGACAAGATTAAGCTAATATATAGTGTAAAGCAAAAATGATTTATAGCACGATGTTCTCCCGCATCATTTGTCGCTATTGTATTGAGATTTATGATGTATCAATAAATGATTTTTTTTCGTATTACCTTCAGGTAATCAACTGAACTTGAATTACGAATTCCTATATTTCAACATAATTACATTTATTATTATATTTTACACATCTTTTTAGATAATTTGCTTTACTAATTTGTTTTTTTTCCTTATTAGGTAGGTACTTATGTATTTAAATATTTACAAGGCCCTTCTTTACCTAGAGTGTGCAATACAGGACTTTATGTGCGGTCTGATTTTTCTTCTGACTTACGAGTAGATATCAAATGTAGGTATTATTTGAGTAATTATTTGGTTTTAGTACAATCTTAATATTTTGCTAAATCCTTAAATAGATTTAAAAGTCGATTTCTCGTGTATTGATAATATGTATGATATACGTAATAAACATAACTGAAGTTCCTTTGTACGATAGTTAAGTATTTCTCAACCATATAGATTAGGGTGTCAACGCTTCAACGTTTACAAAGCAAGTTGTCATGAATAACAGCATGATTACCAAGTTAGATGATGCTGTTCTTAATTAAGCAAACAGTATAAACAAAGAATAATAAAGTTCTAATTGATGCATTGTTTAACGGAACGGGACCGCAAAGTGTTTGGCACGCACGCCTAACAGTACCTCCTTCTGTTCAATGTCACTCGTACATACACACTGGGTTAATGTAATACAGAGTAGATCGTTCCTCAACAACGACAGAAAATTATCGAATATTGGACACTGGAGGTTGGCCACGAATTGTAAGCCACATTATTTTTTTAACGTCATTCACTTTTAAATACTTAGCTTAACTTCTGTACTGCTATAGTATAATATGTATATAATAATTACGCTCTAAAATTCCGTTAAGAATGCAAAGTTATAAATATATATTGTTTTTAAATTCACGTGAAAATAAACAACGTTCCTACCTAGATAAATAGGTAGGTACCTAAATTAAGAACGTGAGACACTTTGACAAACACACAAGGTTTTAATCTGTTAAGTATAAAATATTAATACATAATACAAACTCATATAAGTACATATTACATTATTTTTGATTGACATCAATTAATAACAATATTTTTTGTTTATATAGGAACTTGTACCTTCTTGCTTAATATCTGTCATGGATTTATTTTAAACGAGAATAAGTAGCACATTGATATTTTTGATGGCAATTTCAATCAAAACATAACTATATAAATACGGAAAAAGATAATATCTAATTACCATGAAACTATTCGACTTTATAACCATTCGTCCTTCCCATCTACATAACATTACATTGACATACATGTATGGACGTTAATAGTAAACAAAAGTAACTTTGACATACACACTTGTATTACAAAAAAATTATGTAAGGAGATATACCAGCAATAGATCGTCAACGAAACTGCTATCTGCATAAATAAAAATCTCGACAAAAACTTAAAGGTTGAACAAACTTTCGGCTGGACACGGGACGAATAGAAAATGTGAGAACAAGGCTTCGAGCATTGTTGTTAAGCATTCATATGCCACTCCACTCACCCATTGCCGGGACATCCGCCGCTACTTCCGCTGCCAAAGATGGTGGATCTTTGAACGACTAGTTCGTTGACAGCGATCGCTGATGTCCCCGATAGCGAACCATAACAATGGCACCACAATAAATGTCTAATTACAATTGCGCGAATAAGTTATTACACGAACGCGGGAAAATCATTCGCAAGGTATCCATCTACGATTATTTTCCAGAGGCAAGCGCACAGCCGCTGCGGCCGGTGAGCTCGGTAAACTTGCGTTTAGCGCGTCTTCGGTGGCTATTTTTGATGCAAAAGCGCGTTGGGAGTTGAGACGCCAATGTCTAGAGCATGCATGGAATATGCAATGTCGTCAGCCTTGATGTTTATATCGAGTGTATAAGTTTCCGTGGCATTATAATTTTTATGTCATTTCCCATGTTTTTATCTAAGGCGTTTATTAATATAGGTCGGACATTAAAAGTTTAAATAAATATAGGTAAATAGAAAAAGTTGGTTTCATATACGTGGGGAATTTAAGTAAAACTTAACGACTTACAGAGTATGATTTTATGGCATGTTAACATCAGTGGCATAGTTTCAATCAGGTCAAGTGCTTTGTAGCTCGCATTAAGTTGTATAATCCGTTAAAGCCTGCCTCCTCTAACATTATAGTACTGGCCGGCCAACCATTTCTGTGGGGATTTCTTTATATTTGTCCCGGATAAGAAAACACTACGGGCTTTAATTTCAGTTTAATATATTTTCATGTGGAAAGGGGTAGAAAACAGGCAGGCAGCAGAACTATTCATATCAGTAAGCATAATTAGGGACCAATTGGAACCTGCTAATAAGATTTAGTTTGTTAATCAGAAACAGGACTGCAAGTTTATAGCATTAGTCCGATTTACATACTTAATATTACTGTAATTTACCACTTGTAGTCCTCTTCAAAGTTGGTGACAGACGAATGGCTACTCTTAAGTAGATACTCAGATGGTCATCTCAAATTTTCACTCGAACCTCCGATCACATAATTCAGAGTGAAACACGAATTGTTTTAGCAATTCATTGCTGCACGGTACAGATTAGTGTAGTGTTGGATCTCTTCAAAGGGCACTTGAATTCTGCCGTTCGGCGAATCCCGATTACTTCCCGAGTAATTATGCTGTTATCGACTACCGTGCGATCGTGTCTGAATTGGCATTTTTTAATAGATTTGCTGTTTTTACTTCGTTATATTCTACCATGACAACTATCTAACATAATTATCTAATCTCTGTACGTTAGAACCGTTTTTAATAGGAATTTTCTGTTAGGTACAGGAGGTTTTAGGGTAACATCGAGCTATTTTTGAAGGTAACTCCTCGGGGCACAGCTATTATCAGATATAAAATGAACTACTTTTTTATTTGCTATAACTATGAACTTTAACTGTCGTTTAACTAAGTACTTATTATTTCCATCTACGTTTTCCACATTTACAAGGTACCTATTCACATCAGTGCGAAGAATACGTTATAAGAACATTTATTATCTTAATACATATAGTTAGACACATTGTTAATCGACATGCGTAGGACGTTTTGTTTTTTTGCGGCTAGCTTACATCGGGCGTAATAGTTAATTCGACGCAAGTAACCTTCATTATATTTATTTACCGAGTGTAACTACGTTACATATGAACTTATTATTAACAAGATCACCTACTATTTGAAATATGTGTAATCATATGTAAGTTTCTGTATCTATCTCATGTATAATATAACAGTCGAAATTAGGGTCAAGTGATTTCTTGCCATAACAAGCTATACTTAGCTTCATTTATAGCGATTACCCAAAATATTTACCACTGAATTAATTAAAATAGGCACCTGTATATAAAAATTAGCAACATATTGTAAATTCAGCGTTATCTCGCATCGTATAAACGCTAAGACCAAGTAATTAAGGGTATGTACCTAAGTATAGGTACTTACCTACTGATGTAGGCATCACACATACAAATAGGGTACAAATATCTACCGTAAATAGTGTTTACAATAATAGGTAATACTTAGTGTGGTTCTTTTCCACTTGACTTAAAGCGTGAATCATAAATTCCGATATATTTTAAAATATGGGTAATCATTACTCAATCCATATTTCCATACTAATTTTTATAAATGCGAAAGTGTGTTCGTTGTCCTTCATTCACGTCAAAACGGAGAAACGGATCGATCTGATTTATAGGATGGAGATAGTTGAAAAGATGGAGAGTAAAATAAACTACGTTTAAATAAGTTTTAATGAAATAATTAGTCAAAATAATTCTGGTTTAGTCTAAAATCAAAATAACTACTAATCCATTAGAATCAACCATAATAGATTTACTTGACAAGACTACACATACAAATGTAGTGTTGCTTACTTCAAATTTTTATTTATTACCACAATACAATACGGCCTGGAAACTACTTCATTAAATGACCATATCAATTTGTAACATAGTTCTGTTCGCGATCTTTCTTTGAGTTTGAGAAGGGCGAAATACTGTATCGATCGTAATTTGTGGGGAGCGCTCGCAGCTGCGCAGAAAATATATTTGTCTGTGTTTATAGGCTACACGGCAACACTGTGTGAAATTGTACACAGAGAATGGAATTTATATACATCGATTGCTAAATTAAATGAATGGACACAACTAGTAGTAGTAGGCCCGCAATGTACGTTAAATAAACATAATAACGAACCTTATATAGACGTAAAGGTACAGCTTTATAGTTCATACTGTGTTGAAATCTACCAATAGCATTTTGTCAGTGTTTACGT
Source organism: Passova gellias (assembly GCA_018249975.1). Taxonomy (NCBI): domain Eukaryota; kingdom Metazoa; phylum Arthropoda; class Insecta; order Lepidoptera; family Hesperiidae; genus Passova; species Passova gellias. Next base: position 2,625 of record DWUN01004765.1, on the reverse strand, counting down.
GTGTGCCATGGAGATTGGATTAAAATGAAAGTGTGTTGTAATGGCTTTAACGTTGTAAACGTGTGAGTCTAGGAACTTAAATATATAGTGTATAAGCTCCGAAAACAATATTTCGGAAGCTTGTAGAAAGCTTCGTACACTAATTTCGACGCTCTGGCTTAGGTTTTAAGAGTGTTAAGTTTCTACGGAACATGAATGTGAACGAAGGCTATTTCACATTCACACAAGTGCAGCCGACCTACCACTACATATCAAAGGACTTTAGTGTTTCTTTTTATTCAACAGCATCCTCATCGTACCACAGCAGTATCTACTGGGAACTTGTAAGGGAGGGTCGCGAAAATGACCGGGGTAGATGAAATTCTAAACTATAAAAAAAACCCCGACGATGATTATTACGGTCTGCTGGGGTGCGACGAGTCTTCTACTGTGAGTATTTTTGTTTTTATTAGTTTATATTGAAAGCACGGAATAAGCCAAATTAGCACTGCAGATTTATTGATTTCAGTGATTTGGTTTGTGACCTCATTCTGAGATGTCGGGAATTGAATAGTGACCTAAATCCTATGCTAGCGTTAAATGAAAAAAAAAGACAAAACCATTTGATGCAGCGCTACTGCGGCGATTGGTGTTTTAATAGACTTTACTCAATTATGGAATTCCCATTCAGTGAACATAGTTCAAGTGAAGTGATTTTCCTTGTTTTAACTTTTTTATTTCCAGCCAGAGCAAATAATTGCTGAATACAAGGTACTTGCGCTGCAACATCATCCTGATAAGAATGATGGTGATAAAGATGCCGAAGTTATGTTTCAAAAACTGAAGGTAATTTTGTTTATTAAAATGTTTTGATTGTTATATTTATTCACCTAATTAAAGTGCTTATTGTGTTTTATAGGAGCCTAGATGCAGTCTACATTTATTTATTACTAATACCTATTAGAAACATTTTTATCAGTAAATTAATATATTGTATACTTTTCACAAGGTTCCAAAAGTCATATTTATTTACTTTTGATTATTATTTTTAGTACATATAATGTAATAAATGATGTCTTGCAAAACAGGAGGCCAAGGAAACTCTGTGTGATCCAGCCAAGCGAGCTCTATATGACAAGTGGAGGAAGAGTGGTATATCCATGGGGTACAAACAATGGCTCGGCATGAAGGATCATGTGCAACAGTCTATGCATTGGACTAAACCAAACACAAAGGATCGCATGCTAGAAAATGAAGGTGGCCATGCTTCTGGTCCATCCAGCCTGGGTCCGAGCAATGCTGCTGCTCGCAGAGCTTCGGAAGGAGGAGCAGCTCTGTGGGGCCATTGGGGCACTGGAACCCAGGAACCACCTACGGAAGTCATTTCCAAATTTCGTAACTATGAGATCTAAACTCAAGTTACAGACAACAGATGCAAATTTGGCTACTTATATCTATTTTCGTACTTAATTTTGAATTGAGAGATTAATTGTGCCTTAATCTCTTGTATTATGTTTTTCAATAACATGTATTTATGTTAATTTGTACTTAAGTTACATTCCCAAATTCAATTTGTGTTACTTTTATAATAATTGCTTCAAGTTCTCTATGTTGTGAGTGTTTTATTGATGTTAAAAAGTAAGTAGGAGATAAGAGAAATTTTGATGTTTAATTGATAATATATGACGGCACAATATTCATCAGGTCAGCTCAGAACGAATGTTACTCGGATTCTTCTTATCTTGGTGTTTTATGTGTTAAATGTTTAAAATTTTTATCATATCTCGATGTTAGAATCCCCAATCTAGATATAAATGTTAGTGTTTAACACATGAGTAGCCTACGCCCTTAGCTTTAAGCTCTGCACATTCCTGATAAAATTTATGAGTCTGATTATTACATTTCTGCTTTAGTACAACATGTAAGACTCTATAAGAATCTCTATGATATTTTGATGAATTGTATTTTCGACCCTCTTTTACTATTTATCTTTTTAATAATACTTCTTAACCCAAAACAAATGAGGATGGCAGATGATCAAAGTTGTGAGAAACATACAGGGTAAAGTTGAGAGAAGGACAGGTTTATTTTTTGTTTTGTTGATTTTACATTTGTTTTTATTTTTTTTATCTATACTTGCATCTTGTCCTATAATTGTTGTTGTTACCTTAAATGTTAGAAATAAGTAGATTTGAAAATCTATGTGTTAAACGTTTCTGTCAGTTTAATTCTATTTCAGATGTTTAATTATATAAATGGTAAAGTAGTAAATTTTAATATTTTATGTGAATGGAATCTCTTTTAGAATCATAGAAAATGATAATATTTGATGTATTAATGTCTTAGTCAGTAAAAGTTTAATGCGTACAAATTCTGTTTTTCAATTAGTACATAGAGAAATAACTACCTAAAACCTAATTTCTTACCATATAATAATAAATAAAACATTTTATATTGGGGTCCCCAACCAACTGACTACCTATTATTTATTACACTCTTATGAAAGAAATACAATCAGAATGAATAGAAGTTGAGAATGAAAAATTATAATGAAAGGCTTTTATATTTAACACTAGCTTTTGCCCACGACCTGTCCGCGTGGAATAGTGACTGAGCAACATTTGGAATATTGCAAAATATATTATA
>DWUN01004764.1:0-10453 GCA_018249975.1 Passova gellias | reverse complement strand
TCATATAAAATTCTTTTATGAAAAACGTCTATTTTGTTACAAGTGCCTGCTATTGTAGCGTTGTGAAAAGCGTCACCGACAAAGACTCGCCATGGAAAGTGTGCTAGAACCTTCGTATGCTACCTCTATATAAGAAAATATTACATAAATTTTGTAAATTTATATAACCAAAAAATACTTAACACGTGTAATACATTCACCGTCAAATTTAAACATGCACACATTTTTTTATCTACACATATGCTGTCTATTGAAATAATAATCCACTGTGAAAATTAAATCGGTTTCCAAAACACTGCTGTAGTCAATTAGTAAATTGGTGATTACTGTTCCTAAATTTCGCAGTTATGTCCGTCTAACAGAATTAAATCAGGACTCGTTATGCATTCGTATTTTTTTATGCTGTGCCGTTTTGTCTGATATACCAGCGACTCATTTTTGAAATGTAACCTAAGAGTTTATTTTTATTAATATACCATTCCATCAGCATAATTACGTGATCATCTACAAACTAATTGTTAAGATTAAGCTTCATTTGGAATCGCCATGGAGGAAAACATCGAGAGACAATGTGCACGACAGAGATTTCTCCAGAATGTTATCTAAAGCGAGTGATGTTTGTCAACCCGCACTTGGCAGGTGTGCTACACGATGGCCTTAACCCTTCTCCTTCTGGGTATTTTCAACAATAATATAGCAAAGGTTTGGGTAATGATTCAAAAGTTTTAATACGATCAACGTTTATGTACACTAAAAACTGTTTTATATTTTATGTCATAAAGCATTTATACGCACTGTCCTAATAACGTCGTGTAGAAATAGAAAAAATATTACATGGTCAATGTCAATGGTCTACTAGAACGATGTCCATACAAAGGAGTATAAACGGTAGTTCGCCACCACCGCAAAACACTTATAATTATTCTTGTTACCATTGAGGTATTATTAGTAGAAATCAATTAAATATATAAAGAATAACTAAAATTAAAACTAACAAACGTCTATTACTAATATTATGTACAAGTGTCATTGCTCAATACATTGTAAATGTTCGAGCGGCTGACTACAATTTCAACCATAAAAAGGCCTCATACAAGAAAATGTGTTTTCATCAGGTGCTTATGAAATAATGAAAGCGGCAAAACGCTTGCAGCGCTGCTACGTATTTGACTCTGCGACAGTGTTATTAACTGTGAGCACTCGGCCTATTAAGGGGCCTTTTTTGAAAAGCCTCGCTATAGGTATTCATTAGCGCTCTCACTGCGGCATTCATTACTAGTTGTAGCATGCGTCGAGCGTTATCCTCTTATTGTTTTTGCCTTGTTTTAAAATAATAAAATCATTTGATTGATTACACCTACCTATTCAGCGATATGTTACTTTCATAAAAATAAAAATAAAATCATAAATATCGTTATGAACAAGTAGCAGCTAAGTACCAATTTCTGCCGCTATGCTATATTCCTTGCAATATTGTTTTTCATTTGTAAGACTTGGTAAGACAGCCGCACACTATTTGTTTTCTTTATATCTGAATATTTTCTTTACACAAAAAGCTTTTCATTCCCGATGTTTATTACATATTAATAGAAGCTTAGACGACAAAAATTTCAAATTGAAAATACATGTTATATCGAAACGACCATGTAGAATATCTCAGGCGGAATAAATATCTCATTTAGTAGATGAAGAGTCTGATCCATTTCCCAAACGGCTCTACCGGTGCGCTTTGCTGTAGATTTGCGAACTATCGATTACACATACATTCCTATTTTCTGTTTTCTACAGCAAGACATTGGCCAAAAACAGCAGATGTTTCATTTGACCTTCATTTTATTTACTGCTTACTAATATGATCACCTTTTCTTCATTAATTACATATTGAGGAGCTTGTCATAAATATATCTTATAACTTGATAATTAATTACCGTTTTACTTGTTTTTACATACCATTCCTTAAAATTTTTCTTAGGATTTAAAAGATTATTTCCAATTTTTAACCACAATACGATTGGCTTGTATAGTGATACAAAAATGGATAATGGATACGTAATGAAAATGGATGGCTACTTATCATTAGTCTCATGTTAATAAACATCCGCCGATCATTCCGTGATTTACATTTGTTCGCCATTATACTCTAATTGACATTAGCTGTTTGCTTTGTTACAGGATTATAGTGTTCAATAGTCAATGTGTTAAGGCAGCGGATACACGACATGAGTAAAGAGGAGGCGGCCGCGAGCGGTATCCGCGGATGGGGTTGTACTCCCACCGGGGAGCCGCCGCCTGCAGCGGTCTCTTCGGATGAGCACACGAATACTAATACAGAATGCTTACCTCCCACGCTCAGAAGAGGCTGGAGAAGAACAACCCTTTATGGAATCCTCGTGTTCCTTTTGCTGCTCGTTTGTCTCAATATCGCATTAACACTGTGGATTATAAGTGCCCTGAGATTAAGTATGGTAGGTAAAATACGTTTTCTATACCTCGGTAAGATAAAACATACTCTTGACACTATAAATATTTGTGGCATACACGCACCCTACAAGTAAGAAGTCGGTTAAAAATAAAATAAAAAGCATATTTAATTATGCATTATAAAGTTTAAGTCCATATTGGAAAATGCTTGTATCTATTTATGGTATTTTATTTTAAGGCTGGTATCGGTCCGATAAAGATCGTAAAAGATGGCATCCAACTGGAAGGACAAGCGTGGCTGGTGGACAACCTAGTTGCCTCTACAATAATGTCGCAGATCGCTCGCCCTATCACTCTGCACTCGTACCGCAATTTCACTATACTTGTAACTGAACCCGGTCGCATGGAGTACTCGAAAATGTTAATAAGTTAGTATGTTACAGTATTTTAGTACGCATATCAAATTATTAATTAATTAATCTGAGAAATATTTGATTATCATGTATTTTATGTTCGTTATAAATAATGCCGTTAAACATTTTGTCAGCTGAAATCAAGACATAGGTTTTTAAATGGTTGAAATTATTTACGTTTTTTACTCAAATTTTTATTTAAATTCCCGTAAAAGAAGCAGCTCGACACGAAATCCTGCCGTTAAGAAGCTGTTCTTTATCTGTTGTATTCCAGATGGAACCCTTGCGAAGACAAACACGCTAACACGAGAGATGTTCGAACCTCGTCGTCTAGCATAGCATGCAACTGGTCCAGGTGACCTAAATGCGAGATTGCTACACATTGAGATTATTTTCATTATTGTTGTTGTATCAAAAATATATTTCAAAAAAGTCAGTAAAATATGCCCGGTCAAGGTTTCTGTTTCTTCTCTCTTTATAGAGCGCGACAGCATAGAATGCAGTGGACGAACATTTCAAATTCATGATTCCCGGGGGAACGACGTGTTCTACGCGTCGCGTGAAGAAGTACGGATTTTTTCAGAAAACCTCGCAGTAGACGGTTCCGGGGGGCTTGTAGTGCGGAGTGCAGTACAGAGCCCGTTTGTTCGAGCCCCACCCGGATCTGACCTTCAGTGAGTTCCCAATAGATATATTAGATATTAGGTAATCAGTTCTGGCTTGTTGCATTCCTATGACAAGCGCTTGCTTCGTGTCCCGCAAGATAAATATAGCTGCGCAGTTGAAGCTTAGGCGGACATGTTTATATTAAATTCTACTTATATGTTTCCCGCCAACTGTGACATGCAGAAACTTTTTAAATACTCATGTATTTTTAATAAGTTTGAGTAAACTGAGAATTTTAACTACGGTACTTTTAAAAAATACTTTTGTCTTTTAATTTTCATTATCTGTCCTTTAAGTAACTATTCAGCCAATTCGTAATATATTGCTTTATTTGGAATGTGTTTTATAGAAACGAATACATGACGGTACTGTACAGTGAAGGAAAATATTTTAAGGCGCTTTTAGTACACATATCTACTTAGTTTACGAGAGGTTAACTCACGCGATGCAAAATCACAACATACTTACTTGTACATGGCATAGCACTGACTATTTCAAAAATAAATTGGTTGGCTTGTGACCTGTCACAAGTAATGATTTAAACTGTTACAATTATACTCTAATATTATGTACAAATAAGATATGTGGTATCAGATTGTAGTAGTGATGTTTAAAACACTGTAAACATAAGGAATGATTCGTTATTATTAAAGGTTATAGAAATAGTGATATTGCCATTTAAAATTAAACGTAATATATTTTCAGGCTCGAGTCATTGACGAGACGTCTCGACATAAGAGCTCCGCAGTCTATTCATCTGGAAAGTAGAGCCGGCGGCATTGACATTACTTCACATACCAATATAAAACTTGATTCCATTGTTGGTGCTGTAAGTAATTTAACAATATAGTTTTGAAATCTTATTAAAGTTAGGATTACAATGTCGATATTAACAACGTAATTGAGTTGTACATGCAATGTTTTGCGAATTTATTATACATACTCGTAATATTCTCGTACTGTTGCACGTAGCAGAATTCTGATAATCCAAACTTTTTAGTAAATTAAGTGACCTCTTAACATTAGCTACCACAGTTCAGTTAATGTTAAATTAATACAAATTAATACTTGCTATCGATAAATAAATTAAATTAAAACCATACATAAAACTAATGAAAATACATCTAACACATCGTGTTTTCATCGCCATTTTTATTGCCCTCTCTGCATAAAGTAATGTATGTTTTTCTTTTCAGATAAAAATTGATGCACCTAACATAATCATTAGCAACTTAAAAGAAGCTCTGGTGTTAGAAGATAACCAACAAAAGAACATCAGGGGAAAAAAAGTGTATCAACTGTGCGCTTGCGCGACAGGAAAGCTGTTTCTCGCAGCACCCGATACTATTTGCGCTGTCCAAGACAACGACAAAGAACTATGCCGATGACGAAACAAAGCATATCGACTAGTAGATTTCATATTGAATATTTTTAACAAGTCTAAAAAAGATATTAGCAATTTCTCACTTAATGACATATCTACAACTTCCTATTTCTATATTAAGTGTATGGTCACAAAAAAAAGTTCAAACATAGGTGTATATAGATATCCGCGAAAAGTAATGAATATAAAATGTTGAAGATAAATGCTATGTGTGGAGAATTGCGATGAATTCTTTAAAAACGTGATTTAATTTCCTAATTGGAATTAAAGAGAGCGCGGCGAGTTCAATTTCGCTCAACATATAATACACAAGAAACAATGAAATTACATAAGTTCTTAATGAGTGACAAATAGAACTGATTGTATATCTAGGGGAATATAGTAGTATAGACAAGTAAGAACTAAACGTAGTCTTGTTATAGGATAATAATAAAAATATTTCTAAATTAATTTGAGAGAAATTTGCACCACGCACAATTTATATTTTAGTACACAAATGTGATGAATATTATATAAGTATGTACTTATTGAATTATTATTCCTGTATTCATATTATTATTTGTATTTATTCCCTTTCGCTTAACCGTTTTGCCGTTTAAATTCGTAAAACAATAATTAATATAACAGAGTACACTTAATTTTTCGTAAATAAAAATATTCCAAGTATATTTTTAGAAATATCTTAGCGAGAGCATGGAGTAAATCTATTGATATTTATTTAAGATATCAACAGCATCTTAAAATTCCAGCTCCTAGTAGTGTATGGGTATAAATATTTTACGGATAGGTGTGATTTATTTTTATGTTTGTAGAAAAAATGAAATTAGAAATCAAATTATGATTGTTATTTTTGGGAATCGCGACGACAAGTAGCAAACATGCAAAGACCCTCCTCCGCCCTTTCTGAAAGATAACTTTAAAAAGTCAAAGTATAGTCGCTCTACTCTTCAAGTCTTTGCCGACCGTTATACCCCGATTCTACTTTCGAATTTTGAAAACCCAACTGAACAAAATATTACAGATACTCCTGTATGAAACCTAATACAAAAGATATATAAATAGAGCTCTGAACAAATTTAATTCTGATTTGTCGCATTTAATATAAACAATTTAATGTTGTTGAATCGCGAAAGAAAAGAGCAACCTGCTAATGTCCTCCCGCAGGCTGCAGTTCACGTGTAATTACACGACACGACGCTGCGACGGCGGTTAGCGGCCAGGGCGAGGGCCGCCTGATTGATTACTTTCTCCCCGTTGTACATTAGAAAAATAAATCCGAGAGCTATCTTTCTATCGTTTTCATCCACATAAATTAAGTTCTATGCAAAAATATTCGACTAGCTGGTGCTAGTGGCTTTGCCCGCGCGGAAGCTAGAAAACGTCTCATACACCTAAGTCACCAAACAAGCCCTTAGTTGTAATTTTAACGAATAAGTTAAAATTGACTTCAAAATTGGAAGATTAGGGGAAAACGTTTAACCCTTATTTAATTCACAAATAAAAAAATAGGGATGTAATGTTATCCGAAAAACATTTCTGCGTGGGCGCCACCGTCATAGAAATACATAACACGTAGGTAAACCACCTGTCCTAATTTCATATTTTTAGCTTCACTAGTTTAGGCTCTGATGTGATAAATCAGCAAATGTGTCTTTTACAGTAGGTACATGTAATATGAATTGAAGATAGTAGTGAACTTTAACAAAATAAAAATTCAACACCTAAACATATTAGGGGAATTGCATGAACATACTTTAGATATTTATTTTATTTTAATCATTTATTATTTATTGACAGGTTAAAATAAAATGTATTTGAATCTGTTATATAAAATAATGTCTAAATAAAAACATACTTCCAATAGGAGTTCTATTTGTCTTATCCAAAAAGAGCTGTGAATATTTATTTCAGTACACTTTTTACTTACGACTCTATAAACAAAGACGATCAACAATAAAATGTTTGAACATTTTGATTGACGCTCGCCGACGAATTATGTACCTTTCACGGCGAAATATATTGGTAATATGCATACACGAACAATTTTATATACATTATTTCAAATCACACAAATAGCGTTCACGTATTCGTTTCATGTCAACTTCACAGAACGGTAATATATAATAATAACAAACTTAGAATATTAGCAACTAGCATATTAACGGGTGAATTTAAATATATTATTGTCAATTTCGCCACTTCAAGTTCTTTCAAGTCTATGCTCTATTAATGTCTGCTGCCCTACTTGTTATGTTCCCTTTCTGGAAAAGAAGGAACTTTAAAGTCATTAAAATATTAGCGAGTTTGGTGTACTAAACCTTATTTAAAACAAGAGAGACAATCTCAAGTCACGCGACGATACACACAGGGTTGCCACTTGTAAAATGTATACGACAATATTCATGCAACTGCAAAATTCCGTTACAACAGGACTAGGGTTTGCATCCCATCGATACGTGTGCCTCATATTCTAATTTATTTTTATCAATTGAAATGTTTTCTATATATTAAAGATCTATTACATTTAAAGATCTATTACATTTAAAGATCTATTTTCATTTATATTAAATCCAGTGAAGTCATAATGTATTGCTCTAAGATTGGTTATTAAGAAAGTTAGGTGCCTACACTTAGTTTTACTCAGGGCATCCTTAGGTACAAAACTGTCCGGTAGCCCCGAGTTCAACGACTTGTCCACATTATGTAGATGAGGCCGCAGGTGCTCGTTATGTGGCCTCCGCACCACACTGTATAAAAAGTCCGCCGAACCAAACGACCCACACTACTTCTACGTGATACTGCATCTGTTGTTTACATTCAATTCATGTTCTATTGCATCTCATATCAACATTATCTACATGTATTAGATTATACTCAGTACTATTATCTAAGTCGAAACAATGTAAATATGCGAAGCTCCCAATTTATATTTCGCATATTTTAATTTTCCCAATCAAATTACATATTTCATTATACACACTTCACATGTTTGCTGCAATAATAGAGTTTAAATTTTGAATTAAATTTTAACACATTTATTACTATGTAATAAATTTTGGAAAATTTTCACATAATTCAAGGGAAGGTCGGTAATGTGTGAAACTGTAAATATCAATTTCGTTATAAATGGGAACATTTTGGTGTGCGCGAATGACAAATACGTCTATTAAAGCCACCTGACTGCGATACCTGACAACAAGTAGTATTCGTGTAATGCTGCTCCTATTAATTTATTACGATAGACTATAATGTAGTTTTCTCTTAATACATATATACATATAAATATTATATTTTTCGCTCATAAGTTTTCGATGAATTTAAACAATCTTATTTGATTATGTAAATATTAAAGTCATCGTGCTGGCCTTTAGTTAGGTAAATATACTTTAGGTAGTATTTGCTTCCTCATTGCCACCATCTCTTTATAATAAGTCCGATCTACCCTAAAGAGAAACCAAGCTAATATTTTATTTTCTTCTGTTGGGACATATCTATCTATTGACATAACAACAATTATCAACAGATTGATAAAGACAGGTAGTGTTTTGTTTATTGTAGTTGATAGTTCTGAACATTATTTGTAATACAAAATACTGAAACTAAATTACTAACTATTAAAGTAACAGAAAAGATACCAGATAATGTAAACGTGTAAAACACACAAATTATGTTTAATTTTTTATCTGTATTTCTGGAACTCTTTCACCTGCTGTTTAATCATAATCACGCTCTACATAACAACCTCACGGCGGGACCCAAATGAAGAAAAAACGACGAAAGAATTATTTTTTCTTGTTATCTCCTTCGGGGAACCTTTTCATTCACTTTGAATTTCTTATATGTCACGTGTTGAGGATAATTATAATATCGTGAGAAACGGAGCATATTGATAGAAATAAGCATAAAACTCCAGGATTCTACCCGCCGCAATGAGAATGTGACTGGATATATTAATGTGATTTGATAAATAATGTACACTGTCGTTAAGTACAGTTTAATATGAATGTTAATTTTCCCGAAACCCAAGTCACCATGTAAACAAACAAACTTAATTGGAGTATCATTAAGACTACCCAAAGTGTCAAAGAAAATCCAGTTTTTCTTGTAAATTCCACGAACGTCTATCAGTCTTACTTAGTAAAGTTACTTTGTAAATTTTGCTTGTAAGATTTCTTCTAAAAATGAAGCTGATGAAGATAAACGCAATACCGTATTTTCTAACCGTAGTACAGAAATTATTGATACATATTACTACACACATCATGTTGAAATATTCCAGCACGTTTTACATAAATAATCTGACATTCCAGCTATCCAAAAATTCTTGGCTGTAATAACAGGTCAGTCTTCATCAAATAAACTCTATAGGATGCATTAAAAAGATATAAACTTTTTACAGTACTCGTATTTATTGTTATGTTCATTGTATCAGTGTGTTTTCGATACAAACGAATGGCGTGAAGTTTTCCGCGAAAGGTGCTACGAATGTTTCACGTGCAACGTTCACGTACTGTAATAACATTTACACAAGGGAAATTCAAACATCGAACTATTTGCGCATTTGCCCCAAAATGGAATTTCTTTGTGATCTTTTATACAAACGATAAATATTTCACCAACGATGTGACAAAGAGAACATTTTATGGGAACATTTAATATTGAACTCATTCTTATGTCCCTATTCGTACTCGCTAGTGCGTACTTAGATGCACAAACATTGTGATATTACATCGCGTCTGTATCTAAAATAACAATATAATAGAACTGTCATGGCCTAACTAATCGGATCAAGTAATTGTTGTGTTTCAATGTTATATTTCATCACAACCAGTTTTACGTTGACGTTTACAAAATTGGGACTTTAAATTTTTTTTTCTATACTGGAAACGTATCAAATTTAATACTAAGTAGAAATAATATAATATGTTTATAACATTATTTCTAATACTACCTATACACAAAAACATTGTATTTGCGTAGAAGGGTTTTGAACTAAATCTTAAATGTTCTTAGTTATATATTTCGGAATGCGACGTACCTTTTGCCTTCTAAGAAATCGAATCAGCATCTCTACTTGAATTTTGTCACGGCTCTGTTACGTTGAACACTTATTGAAACTGTTCTTAAGTGTTGTCCTTTTATGTAGGTACTCCATAAATGTTTGATAGGGCCATCTCGGGAAATCTCTGTCTCCATTCGCAGAGGGTCTGCAGTCAAATAAAACGGAAATCCCAAATATTATTCCACGACATTTTCCCTGTTCCTTCGATGTAAACTTTTATTTTTATGCTCTTACGTATTCTTATCAGAACAGAAACACACTTTCGTAAAGATTCACTAGCATACTGGCTCAAGTCGGGGACTAAAATTTTTTACCCTTTTTTATCTTTGGCTAGAATGTACTCGCGACTTCCTAAAGTATTTTATTTTTAATTCAGAAGAAACATATAACGATCAAGTTAGTAAGTATGCTGACCCGGCTGACTACATAGCTGACCGGGCAAATGTTGTTCTGCCATATAAGTTATAACAGTATATCTCTACTATATAATGGATGTTATCATACATA
>DWUN01004763.1:0-10453 GCA_018249975.1 Passova gellias | reverse complement strand
TGTACATACATACGTATTAAAATCTATTAATGTACAATCGTGCACGCAAACTGTATAAATACTCGTGATTTTTTTTCTATTCACTTTAATTCTTCATCGCTTTCCGTTTCTTCATTAATGATCTCAAAATAACATTTTACACTCTCCCTATCTAATATTCTTTGTAATAAATATTTAGTGTAAGTAACTATTTGTGTAAGTAACATCAGCGGCGATAAAATGGACAGTAATAGAACGTTAAGACGACGATGAAACAAAACGATGTGCAAGGATTTAGTTTGTAACGATTGTAAATATGAAATGTAACGAATAAACTGTAAAGCAATGTTAACACGCCTCTTTTATTTGTCACATATCTGTACCCAGTTTATGTAAATTTCAAATTCGATAATTTATTCAGTGTTTAAGCCCTGATAGCCTGGGTCCGATCTTGGCACGCATCTCTGACTTGTTATGTGCGTTTTGTGGCCAAAAAAATTAAATATCTCTCGCCATAACGGTGAAGGAAAACATTGTGTGGAAACCTGCACACCTTAGAGATGTTTTAAAGTATATGATATTTTCTGAGATGTGTAAAGTCTTCCAATCCGCATTTGGCTCGCGTGGTGGACTATAGCCTAATACCCTTTCACTACGACAGGAGACCCGGTCTAGCAGTGGACCGATAATAGGGTGGAAAAAAAAATTTACTTGATCGAATTACAACCACCGAATGTTTAAAATTTGTGTGAATATTGTCTTACATACACATTGATTTTCACAATCAAATAACTAGCATTACTTAGAACTTAGAAGTATCCGAAGCATGTTAATTAATAATTAATTAATCGATAGTTAATTGCGGCTTGTTCTTTACTTAATTGGTATGGTATTTCATGACATTTGTTACTTATTATCATGGACGACGGATTAACATTGTACCATTCGATTATAAAATGTCTGTACATATCTTTATATTGTTTGCCGATATTAATCACCAGTACAGATATTAGTAAGCGATAGGCTAACAAAGATCTTTAATTTTAGTCTCAAAATAAGCAATTTTGAATGCCAAGGAGGGTCATGACTTAGATAGAAAGTGGCAATATGTTTAGCAATCCGGATTGATGATAGTTTTTTTCAATGAATTAAGCTTAACGTTCTAGACATATGAACCGCTGAAACATATGGACGAGACACGACACATAGTTCAACCAATGGAATTTCACCGAGCATCAAACCAGTGACCTCCGGGCATCGTAAATAGTCATTAGGCTCATCGCGTTCCGCAAATGGTACTATGTAGGTTTTTGCTACGATCAACCAGTTTGGTGTGGAACTGACATGTCGCACGATGCGTCGGATTTACGCATTTCGAATGCAGTTCATGAATGGTGCATTCATTACATCTACACTAATAGCGTTAGCCGAGTATCCCTTTGATATTTTACATATATATTTATAAAAATTAAGATCTACCAGGGTTCGAACCAAAAAAAGATAAAGCAAGAAAAAGTAGACTGCATTGTTTTTTATTGAATACTTATTGCACTTTCTACATCAGCCTTAAACACTATAGCTGTAGACAAAACAATGTATCTCGTTTTAAGCGAAGCAAGATATAAATTGATTTAATACAACTTTTTTTTTTATTAATATATATCAAGATAAAATTACTATATCCCTATTTGAATATTACTAGGTAATCAAGGTTTCAATAAAATAAGTAAGGCATTGGGAAGTCCTTAGATTTTATAGATTATAGAAAAATTGTCCTTCATAGTGTATATACGTCTATATGTATATATATATATATATATACATCGATATATATATATATATATATATACATCCATCTGTATAAATATATATGCAAGAAACACATTTCCGAAACACGCAAAGTACTTATACTTACATACATATGTTGCTAAGTAAAATGTATCTAAGACTTCCGAATTTAGTTTGCAACTGTAAACCAGTTTGCGCTTCACGGATTTTTTTATGAATGAATTGGTATTAATTTACGTACTCGCTCTGGTTCGGTTGCCGTAAGTTAAGCAATGTTGTGTCCAGTAATTGGATATGCGACCACTAGTGGCACATTCTTATAAACATTTCTGGTTTCGTAGAGGACCAGTTCAATCTATAAGAATCATTTTATTTATTTATTTAGTAATTAATTCTAATAGTAAACCACAACCATCCAGCAGCGAAGAATGCTTCGTTGGCGTTAAAGTAGAGGTCCTTTTACTTACGTCTTGAAAAGTTCCATATCATGCTATACAATACCTGTTTCAGAACGAAATTTATTGCATTTTATACGCGGCTAAATATCGGTATCGAACGACCCATTTAATCTTAACTTGGAACATTGATAATTTTTTAATTGTTCCAATGTTCCATTCCTGTTTCCCTATGAAAAAGTGGCCGAAGTTTTATTACTAATTATAATAAGTTACATGTATTAATTCGCTATTAAAGTAATCTCTATATCTTAAAATAAAGTCAAAACTTAGTGTTTATTTTAAATATGTTACTTGTATATTTCGTAATGGTTTAATAATTGTATAACAGTTATATTAGTACAAGCGCCATCTATCGGGGAGTGAAGCAAACAGCGTATCAGAGCAATCTAGCGGATGCTACGAAAACTAGTTGCTTCTAATGTTTCTTAGCAAATGTATGTTACTCATCATTTGGTTGTTATCCATCAAAAAAGTGCAGGCGCCACTTGCCATACAAAACCATGTATTTAATTATTCTTTTACTATTCAGAACTCTATTTAGTAAGAGCTGGAACGTGATAAATAGAATGGCTGGAATGTTTTAACAGATGTAATCAGTTACTATATTATTTTTTCAAACTTGTTATTCCTACTACACATATTGGAAAAACACTTAAGTAGTCAATTATCCATTATTATGGAATACAGTCAAAGAGGTGTTGATATGCCTTTTTTGTATGTCGTCTTTCCCAGGATCGCTGCCTAAGGCCCCAAGCCTTCTTTTAGGCCTTTTACGATAACCAATAGATACCATAGTTTTATTCTGCTCGCAAACTACATGAATAAACTATACCTACTAGAATCCTGTACATGTAGGTAGGTAGGTATACTAGCGTTATCATTATACCTTTTTACTCAGTATTATTTATTTAATTTTGGCACAAAACCTGCTAACTTGCAAATATTGAATATATTTGTAATTATCAGGGCAGTTTACCCTGGTTCGTATTTTGTAATAAAATATATCTAGTCCAGTAACCATAATGCAAGCGTTTAATTTCTAATTTGGTTATTGAATCAGCTAGCTGTTTATCAAATTGTCTCAATTATTATTATTATTAAATTTCTTTGCGTATGACAGTAATGCCAACACAGTGATTGTCAACCTTTTTACATAATAAGCGGCCAACTGTTAATCCAAACGCGCTAGGATTTATAGCCACTCAATTCACAATGAACAAATTAAATTAAACCGAACCCCGTAATCTTCAAATAAATGTCAGTTTTCTTGTTAGTAAATGATAATGAGATATATTTCTGAGCACGCTCTTTGTTAGGAACATTGCCATTCGTTTTTAGTGCCCCAATGAATTACAAAACAGATGATACAGATTATACAGATAAAATTCGATTCTATTCCTACTGAGTAGAGTTTATGTTCGTTTGGGGAGGATTTGGACTAGACTCGTAGCACAAAGTTAAGTAAATGGATTTTGCTTGAAAACGATGACGAACCCATAAATAGCCTTGCCTAGTTACACAATCGAAAGCCCTTTGTATTGTCTGTCAGTCGGCGAATAACGAAATTATTTGAGGAAAGTATCATATTAATAAAATCTTGGGACATTTTCACACACGGCGTTCTGTTCTCGATCTAGGCACAGCTTGTTTACTTCCTCCGGTTTAGCTATCTACAGAAAGAGGCCAGAAGGAAAACCATCTTTTTCCAGGGTTTAATTGCAAGAATATTTTACTATATAATTTAAATATTTCCATCTATAAGCAACAGTGTTTGTGCAATACTGTATAATAGTGGACAATTAGGGTAATATTGTATTATCGTTAACAATTTGTTAGTTTTTATACAATATTATACGAAATTAATATTCTGTATATTTTTAAGTATACATGATAGTTAAGCCTAATAAAATTAATCGCTCATAGTTTTATCGCTGATGATGGGACAACCAGCACCAAGTACAGATCGCGGAGATGGTCACCGTTTGTTCTATTTATGGGCGCAGTCTGATGATGCCTGGTTATACATCACGCCAATGTCAGGTACATTTGAAAGCCTTTTATGGTTAATTTACTCTAGATAAGTCGAAGCAAACCCGAATACATACATTTTAAAATGGTTATGATCATAGTGTTTATAGGAATTTGACATAATCTTACAATGTAGACTATTCTTTGACATATAAATGTTCGTGCTCATTCTACAAATGTGTCATAATCGGGAATCGAACTCATGACCCTGCCTAACAACTGCAATAGCAGGCTTCGATCGTACCGGAAAAGCGGCGTCTACAAAAGCTTGGGAGCCAGTAACAAAGAGGGAACGGTGAAAAAATTGTTACATTCCACAAAATCGGTTCCTAGTTCGTTGCAAAGGTCAAAGTGAATCTAAACATTGTGTTGATAAAAAAAATCGGCCAAGTGCGAGTCGGACTCGCGCATCGAGGGTTCCGTACAAACCTATTAAAAACCAAATTAGCTATTTTACCATGCGGCTTAAAATTGTTGTTTCGTTTGATTGCGTTGACATAGACGTTCGATTTTTTCACAGCTTCAACGGATAGTACCCCGGAGTATTTGATATAAATTTCCGCTTAATACGTCCACGCGTTCCTGAGAAAAGGGTCTTGACTAACGGACGGACAAAAAAGTGATCTTACAAGGGTTCCGTTTTTTCTTTTCGAGATATGGAACCCTAAAATTAATTAAGCTTGCAATAATTGATTAGTATCGATTCTAATTTAATTTATCACGAAACGAATTAGTCGATTCACGTTATAACCTAGATTTCCTTGGCGTTGTAATAATTTTCCGAAATGTTTTTGTTGCTAACTTTTGCCATTGATTTTGCTGGCGTAGAAGTGGGATTTTCAAAAATCAAAAAAATTTACTTTTTGTATCTAAAATTTTAACCTCTTAGATGTGGAATTTCCGAAATCAGTTCCCCTGTTGCTATAAAGATCATAATATCTGCCCAATTTCAGGATTCTAGGTTTAGCAATTTTTCTAGAAGAAAATATGTTGGTTCAAAATCTATCTATCTATAGCTATATATATTATAGTATACATTAAATGAAAAGAGTCGATGACCTTATTGTAAAAAAAGCATTTAAAAGCTCAATCTGTTTCTTAGTTCACACGAACCTACAATTTTTTATGATCCCTTTACGTGTTAATGATGGACTAATTTACTACCACTTTTTTGTTTTCATAATTCTAAATGTTTTTTACAATACAGCCTATAAGAAGTACTTAAACGGCTATCTTCCGTTGAGGGTTCGTACATGACTAACATATCTACGTCATTTATTATGTAAAGCCTTCAGAACCAACAGGATCTAAATATAATTCACAAACATTGCAGACAACTGAAGTGACGTGAATTATCAATAGCACTTGTCTTTTTATTTAAGTGAGTCCAATTAAATATTTTCTTAATAAGCACTCTAGGATTGACTTGAATTAAAAATAACAAATGATGCAAAATAATCTTATTGCGTACTACCAAGACTTGCTTTTTACAAGCATTTGCTTTTAATTCATAGCATCATCAGTGAATTGAGTAACGGAATTTGATAATGCCAGTAGAAGTACAGCTATATGTATAACTAGCTTGTGCCCGCGATATCGTGCGCGTGGAATTGTGACTTTGGCAGCATTGGAAGTAATTCAAAATAAATTATAGCCTATATGTTGCCGAGGACTAATATCTATATAACTCCAGTACTTTTTGCGTGATAACTGGACAACAGACAGACCAAAATTTTAAAATGACTTTTTTGCTTGTGTTACTTGTATGAAGACCCCTAGTGGTATTTTTTTAGTTTTTATTCAATGTACAGAATTGAACTCTTCTACAGTTTTATTATTTACAGATAGATATAGATAGATTTAATCCAGACAGTATGAGTATCGTTACCAAATAGGTCAAATACTAGCTGATAGGAGTCAGAAGTATCCAAAACTTACACGTATAGATGAAGAGTAATGAATGTAAAGTTTGTAAAAGAAGTATTCGTAAATTTGTTCTCTCCGAATATCCGTAAATGGATTTGACATGATGATAGCAATATTTTGGTTTCCTTTTTAATTTGTTTTGCGATAACAATCCAGAATTTAAGGTCGCAGTCCAAGGATGGCCATTATGGATGAGTTTCTTCTGAAACATGTATTTGTGTACGTGCATTAACATAATGTTGAAAACTGCATCCGTTATGACTTGCGACATAAACGAGATTCACGTAATTCAATTAAAGGAGCTTTTATTATAATTGGGCTATTGGTTTAGTGGTTTGAGACCCTGCCCGCTGAAACTAAGCTAGAGGGTTCGATTCCTACCCAGAGCGAACATTTGTATGACAAATTCATTTGTTTTATCACCCTGGTTGTAATTAATATACTATATATCCATGTATTATATCATATGGATTATTTATATATACTTTTCTAATGCTGATTACGCACTATTCTTTGTGATAGAATCGTGCATTAACAGATTGATTGATGTGCTATGATAAGAATCTCAATCCATTTCAATCATTTCATCTTAGCTACCCTACGAAAGGATAGTGCCTATTCTGCAGAACGCCCGTAATGATTATGGTATCGCTAACAAACTGTTTTCGAAAAATAGTGCAGCTTTAAAAAATATCAAAAAACAAGCAGAAACATCTTGCGTCTTGTAATTATAAAAAATAACATTAATTAATTTTAATTAGATATTAATATCACAGTGAAAGGACAAAATTCCAATTTTATGAAATAGCCTATTAGCTTGTTACTTCCTTAGGGGGATTGAGAGAGCCAATTATTAATTGGTTTATAATTAAATTTGGCCGCAATGTGTAGGAACGTGATTAAAATATAATTGCTTTTAATTATAATTGAATTTTCACGGAAATATAGGGACGAAGCCAGATATCGTGTGCATTAAACCATAATTATGCAGAAGGTCGGCTTGATATAAAAAAAGTATACCTAAACTTAATCATTTTTATTATTATTCCGTCAAGTCAAGTCCTTTTTTATATGGATGAAGTAGCCAATGAGTAGATAGAAATCACAAGTCAAAGTTGCCGCCTGTGAACATGTGTGACCAGCCCCTAATAGGATAATAAAGTTGGACTATGCTGCTAAGCAGCATCTGCAACTAATCTAACATAACAGTGAGCTACCACATAAAAGCTTTACCCTATGTCTTCCCATCTGTCTGTCATGTCGTCAATAATTTTATGGTTTCACAGTTGCTGTCACACTAGCAAATTGGTAAATTTAATTTACCCATGCATAAAAAAGGTTTTTGTTTAATTACGTTTAAAAGTAATCACTTTTTATAAAGTATGGACAACTAAGCATTTGCAACTAAGGAGTCACCAATACTGCCCATTCTTATTTTCAAACTATTTCATTACTATAACACTACGAGCAATTGTTTTGTATCAAGCAATATATCAGTCGATATTCTAAGTGCTGGAACTTTATAATACTTGCGAGCGTTAAAGCCTAGAGTCCTGTAATTCAGTTTACGCATAAAACGATATCCGTAAGCTTTTGCAATGAAAATAAATACCCACATTAGCTAGTCCGAAAAAAACCTAAGATGACCTCGACAGCCCCACATAGACATATTTGCTATAAATGCAGTTGCTACGGTACATTCATTGAATGTACAGAACGAGCTTTCTTCCTTTTTTTGTATTTGTAAGACACATTATTATCTCTAACGTATATCACAAATAAAAAACCTTTACCTCTACCTCTACCTTTACCTTCTACCTCTTTTTTGTATTCGTAAGACACGTTATTACCTCTAACGTTTTTTACAAATAAAGGACCTCTACCTCTATCTCTGCCTCCTACCTCTTTTTCTATATCTGTAAGACACCTTATTATGAACAATCAATCACGCACATCAGCGTCCATTGATAGATGCAAAAAGCCTAAGACCATTTCGAAACTCGCGCGAATTCAATACGCGTTAACAGTTCCGACAATTACAAACACGACGCGCACTGAACAATGGTCTAAAACAGAAATGAAGACAGCTTTCATAGTAAAATCGATATTAAAGCCCATATTAATTAAATTTATACCCTTGCGGTATGACAGATGAGGTCGCGGCGTATTAAAAAAAAAACCCACCCCTGCTTCATCAATAACGACGTGCGAGCAGCGAGCAATCAATAGCGAGAACCGTTTTATTTAGGGCACTTTTTATCTTCTATTTTTTTGTATGTTTCCGAGTTGTTTTTAGTCTACCAATTTTTTGAGTCTACCATCGCCCGAATAGCGCATAATTTCGATGAATGATAACTTTGAAAATCAATAAAATCAATCGAATTTGAATGAATGGCGGAAGTGTCAAATTAGCACTCAATGTTAAACAAACGCAATGGTCTCCAGCATCTCAATGTACAGCTAGTTTCTGTAATTACATACCATCATGCCAGGTCTCTAAAGGGATAGGCAAAAAGCACCGAGTGCCAAATATCTCTGTCCTTGCAAACCTGACGCATTTCATCTACATTCATCACTCTCTTCATGCATACACGCCGGTTTCGGAGACTCTTGATTCCTCCGTCAGCCAATATACTCGTGGTGTTTCTTTTAAAGTACTCGCCTTCCCCTCTATATTAAACAATAACCTGCGTATAAAGAACTGAGCAATGGAAAGGATTAGAAATTATAATAGACAATCTCAATCCTCTTCATGTTCCATACAAAGGAGGACTATTGGGTTATAGTCTTCCACAATGGTCCAGTGCAGGTCTTCAGACTACCAACATTAAGAAAAACTTAAAGCTAAAGCGAAGTTATTAAGCGCCTCAAAGGATAATATTAGATTGTAGAAATAAACGGTTGAGGAGACTTATAAAAATATTCCTAAATACCCGTAATATTTCTTTTCGCAATATTCTAGTTTTCAAATTATAATTCAAAGCGGTAAAAACAATCCAGAACAATACCCTTCAGTTTTTTACTAATAAAACTCACAGAACTAATTAATCAGTTCGCTTTCGCGATAAATATTCAAAAACTAACATTAATCCTCGCTAATTTTGTGCCTTCAATCGTGAATTTACTTTTATTAAACGCTCACATTTCATATCTTGAACCGAAATACAAATAGATGGCCTTAATATTTTTTGTTCAAAGTTCCCTTGCTGCTGGTCGGGCATCAATCGGCGGTGACCGCACTGAAGGTGGATATATGTGTCAGATTTAGATGTGGATCGCATGGTGCGCCTAATGGCCCCGGGATCGGTTGAAGTTTGACCAAATGGGTGCACCATTAATTTAAGCGATAGTCACTTCGGCTGGATTTTATTTTATTTGTATTGCCCCATACTGACACGGACAAGCAGAACGGATGGCTGGCTAACGTTGATCGAGGAGTTCGTTTGCTCATAATGGCCCAATGATCCTACGGTAATGACGCTTCGAATGGTAGTAGATGTAACCTTTACTTGTTTCGTTTAAATTAAGATTTTTGTCTGTTTCAATGTAATCGTTTTTAAGACTTTGACATACGATAAAGAAAATGTAATAGCGAGCTGTACATAGATATTAATGTAAAAACTTTAATGATTCCCAATGAGTGTCTTGTAATCAAAATGTAGAATCTCATCAAAACTTTTAATGCAAAATATGTACCAATTAGTTGAATGTCATTTGTTTTTAAAGCCATTTAACAGTGATAGCGAACTAGTCACACGATAGTAAGACACACACATACACATACATACATGTACACACACACTGTACTGATAAGAAGCACTTATTTACTAGTAAACCATTATATTGAGTTAAATGTAACAATAATAGTTTAATTATAACTAGATTAGTATGAAGATATCGTGTCGGATACTAATCATATCATACGTGATTATTATTGCAATGAAACATGATTACCTCGGTTACCTCATTAACCGGAGATTATGTGCTAATCTTAGACAAATCGTCTGTTTACGGCCAACATATCCCATAACCGGCTGATTAATTTATGGACTACCGGTTAACTACAATGGGAACAGATAAATGAATTTCATCATTGTCGTAACGAGGATTAGTGGATATTAATAGTTAGATGAACATAATCACATACACAGTGATAGCCTAGTGGTTTGAATTCAGCCTCCCACTTCGGGGGGTCTGGGTTCGATCCTGGCACGCACCTCTGATTTATTACGTGCGTTTTATAATTAAAATTTAAATATCACTTGCTATAACGG
>DWUN01004762.1:0-10454 GCA_018249975.1 Passova gellias | reverse complement strand
TTTCTGTAGTGTATTCAGTATCAGTATTGCACCCGTGCAAAGCCGGGGCGGGTCGCTAGTTATGTAATATTTTAATAATATGTAAGTCGGTATGGTGGGTAAATTATAGAAGATAGCAAGCATGGAAAAGCCAGAGATTTGTTAAGAAAATGATGACTGCGTACATTTTCACATGTTCGTTTACAAAATTAAAGACAGCAGTAACCACAGTTCTCCCCCGGCCAGAGATAAGCGGTCCCGCAGCTCTGTGATGTATTTTTTATTTTATCTGATTGTGTCATAAGCACGCGCCTCTCTCATTTCCGATGAGATAACTTTTGACATTGATTTTTTTATATACTATCTAACAGTATATAAAAGTGACGTAGTGATGATTTTTTTTTAACGGATTTTTTTTGTATTAAATATCGTTGGTGTCTTTCTTTCTGCAATATTCAGAATTATTTGCATACAACGACAAGATTTTTTTTAAAAAAAAGGAGTTCTTTTCTTACTTCTTTATAATAGGACTGAATTTTTTTATATTGTAAGTTCGTATCAAAGTATCAAAGTTCGTCTCAAATATGCAATGAACGAATATATAAGATTCCAAAACAAATATGCGAAACACATAAATTCTTATGTTTTTCTAAAATGTACAATTTATTAAAATTATAGTAGGAACAATTTCCCGCAGGGGGCGACTATTACTTTACATAAAAGCGTAAACTAATATAATAATTTATGTCATATTTATTTTGTATTTGACATGAAATCGCTAAGAACGAGGGCACGCAATTTACTTTACGACACCTACAAAGCTAGATCCTCATATTTTTCAACAATTGATAAATATATAGTTCACCCTATCCGCCCTACCCTAAGGAGGACAATACGGTTAATTTAAATTCTCGCATAGATTTGATTCTGTTTGCACGCGTGCAGCTGCGATAAACTGTCCCCAGAGAGGATGGTGCATTGGTTGACAGTTTTTTATCTGTACGCCTACCAAATTTTCAGCCTCAGTGCAGACACTTATAAGTGATACACGTAAAAATATTTAATATACGAAAAGCCATAGCATATATTCCAGACTTTCTCTTGGGCAAGAACCTTATTCATGCAATGTAATACGATGATGTAAACTCAAAATCTTTGCTTAATAAAAATAAACGTA
Source organism: Passova gellias (assembly GCA_018249975.1). NCBI lineage: Eukaryota > Metazoa > Arthropoda > Insecta > Lepidoptera > Hesperiidae > Passova > Passova gellias. The sequence goes on along the minus strand of DWUN01004762.1, from coordinate 9,298 downwards.
ATTTTACAGCGGAGCTGACGAATGCTACCTTTCTGCTAGCTGCTAACTTAATGAGCATCCAGCCCCAGCCCTTGGGACCATTTATCAGATCCCATAAAGGTTGTTCCAGTTATTGTTGTTTGAATTGTTGACGTGTCGAAAGAAGGATTCTTAAACGTAATATCGAACCAATAACGACTTCACTCTGGAAAAAGCACTATTTTTGTCCATAAAGATGTTGGCAGCGTGAGAGATGTTTTAATTACATTAAAAACAAATATAATGCTAATCTATTTCCTTATATCCTAACCTTACTTTAAATACAAAAGGGAAACCAACTAATCAACTGTTCTATTGAAGGTAGATTGACAGCCACACAAACGTTATTATGTATACGTACACGTAACCAACTGATTTTAACTCTTATTCGAGAATATTAGAGGTTAGTTTTCCGTATGCGGTTGTAGTTGAGGGCTACCACGCCAAAAATAATATTAATTCGTCAAGAGGAATTTAATATAATCCCCTCGGTACAAACCCAGATGGGGCCGCGAATTAATTTCAGCTAGCCAAGTCAGGTGTTGCCATAATTCCGATTTAATCTGCATTTTAGAGGGTAGCATTGAATGGGGTGATATTTGGAGAGAATTACGCGCATGGATATGTCCGAAATTTTTGATGGAATGCGCTGTTTAAAGGTTACACGAGTTTACTAAGCATACATATATGAACGTTCTTGCATGCAATAATTCTAACATACATTTAACCATTTATAAAATTTATCTAATTATGAAATAATTTAAATGTTTTAATAATGCATGATGTATGGAGCCGCATGTATTTCGAATTACGAATATCGCATTTCTTTGCAGTATTTGGATTGCTCCCATTTTTGGACCACGATTTCATCGCATTAGACGAAATATAGAAGTTAAAAAACATGATACTGTATAAAATATAACACTAATTTAAATAAATATACACGAGCGCAAGACGATAATGCATTATGAAAGCATTTAGGATGACCTACAAACACAATGGTAGCTTTTATCTCGAATACAAGATCAAGATTAAGAAATATCTCTTCCAAGTGTTATATGTTGCTATAATAAATATTTTAGTACTAAGAAAGTACCAAGTACCGCAAGAATGTTTTTCAATGTAAACACTACATTATTATGATCACGTCCGAGATGTAATTTGATTTGCAACCTAAATAGCTGGCATTGAACTAATGAACCGCATTCAGTGGGTTGTTTGATATAAACATCGCTTTATGGCCATCACTAGCAGACGCAAGTGTAACAACACTAGCAATCACTACCGTTTTGGATATCAATTTTCTTGTCAAATTTGAAAAAGTTATTTTCAATTTAATAAAAATATGATTTATTTGTATACAACATCTCGCTTCGCGGCCCGTAATATAGACCTCAGTCGTAAGAAATGTAATTTAGAAAAAAGTGTATATAATTATATAGTGTATATATTATAACATAACCTACAGCATTTCTGAAACAGTGTAGCACATGAAATATTGTAAAGCAAATTTGATCGTTTTTAGTGAAATCCGTATAAACATAGGTGATTACGAATATTTTCTAAACATTAGTATCAATGTTGGTATATGATTAATCAGATTAATTGTCTCTGGGTACCTCTAGTATGGGGTACGTATTCCTATATCGAAATTCAAAAAATCATTAAAATCTAAATTTGTCATTCAAATAAAACCACTCGAAGAATGAAATATTAGCCGACATTTTATGTTAATCGTAAAGATTGCGAGTATTTCCTTCATTCCGAAATCGAGGAACACACAACTCGATGTCATCACCAAAAGATAGCCACATGACAAACTGACATAAACAGACCAACCCTTAGCGCCCTTAACACCCCTCGGCCATTCGGCGTCTTTAAAGCCCACTTATCTTCCACTCTCCCACGGGAAAGGAAACCACCCTCGATGATAAATATCTGCGTGTAGCAGTTTTATAGTGCTAAAAAGTTATCAAACACAATGATAAAAAGTTCAATATTGTACGCTCGTCCCCAAAAAGACTATTTACAGAATTTTTAAATACGAGTATGAATGCAAAATATATATCGAAATATCCTGTAATGCCAGAGTTCAGAAATTACATTTTAATGTTATCTATATACAAGTGAAAAAAACAGGCTCAAAGTCGAAGTATAAGTATAAAGCATAAGTATAAATATGAAACCTTAAAGAATTCTATTTTTCAGCCCCAATTACTTCAAATTACTTAACATAAACCTCAGTGGTGTTATAAAACAATGAAGGGGCCTTATGAAATCCGCATTGATTTACTGTAGGATGAGAGAGGCTAATATAACGCAAATCATTGGATTACTTTGAACGTAGGATCACCACGTACGTTAGGAATGTCCTGAAAATAAAACAATATGAAAGATTTCAGGACAAGGTATTTATTGTTTGGTGCCTGCACAAAGACGATATTTCATCAAATCCATTTCATATGTTCTTTGAGCCAATTTTTTTATCTACATTTTTAACGATGTCGTGAGAAGAATATATGACTTACATATACGAGTATGTGCTTATTTTTTTTAACACAAGCTAGCTACTCATGTTACTTATCAAATATCCAGGTTAAAGAATGTACTCTTTCTTAAATCAACTTCATAGTAACTCTACCTACGTCCTAACCACCCTCTTCTATTGTACAGTCCTATTACCATACTTTGATGGATCCTCATTCTCGAATTTATATCGGGATTTAGGTTATGGATTGATTTTTATGGACTCCGGCTTTGTGGGAGTCGGAGTGGGGTCGTAGGGCTTATCTGCCTTTATTATTATGGTGCCAATAGAAGTAGCTCCTTTGTTGTGGTATCTTGAAGATGGAGCGGTATTGAATCTTTATTCGTTAATTTGTATACATGCAAGAATAATTTTTTAGCAGAAACTTTAGTGTATTAGCAATATGTTTAGACTGTTTATTTGACGTATAAAGACAACGAACGATGACATATTCTGCATCTTTCGTCGGTCGGCCGCAATAGGTTCGCGACGAAAGCTGTAAAAATCGTAGCGTAAAAACGTTTGATTTATATTTGTTTGAAAATATATTAAACATAGAATATAATGTCTGTCGATCGGTCGGCAAATCATTGTGATTGTGATGAAATATAATGTATTTTTGAAAAATTACTTAAGTTCTTTAAATTAGAGTATATGATTGAGGCTGGGCTTTACACTAGGCTGTCCCTTATCTTTTCTGTTTTAATACAAATAGAAGTACTTCAAATCTTTAAAACTGCACACAGAATTCAAGCATCAAGTCTGCTTTACAGCAAGGGTTGCCCATAGATCAATATTTCAGTAGAAACTACTTTCACGAGTATACTATAAGAATTTTGATACATACGCACACTATATATAACACCTACGTTAAATAAACCTCCGAGCAAGGTCGGCTAAATATCAACTGTATTGTACTTTTCGTAAAGCGACTTTTTTTTAAATCTAGCCTTAAAATTATGATCTTGTTTTAACTATTGCCGTAGTGTCGTACACATTGTACTTGTAAATATATTTTTAGTGTCCAATAAAGAATATTATAAATAATCCGCGAAGCTACTTCACCTGGTACAATCATCAGCATCTTACACAGCAGTGATCAGTTTGTCAATAAAATTAGGTACCTACTAAGAAAGAAGATAGTATGTAATTCCTATTGTGTGTCGCAATGTATTTTGACAGATAATAAAAATAAAAATTGTTAGCATATCCAAAAAGTCAGTAGCTATTCTATTCGACATCAGTTCTGTGGGTCGTCAGTAATCTCAAAAGCAGGCTGGGGCCGGACGGTCGCGGATCACACGCTCGGCGGAGCGCAAGCTAATCGTTTGTTCGTCTGATGGATCGACTGATTGCTGTCTGTTGAAGAGAACACTTTGCTTTTGACAGGTTCAAACTCTGCCGTCACCCGCGTTAAAGTGCGTTTTGCTTACGTAATGAAAAAAGCAAGCTGCGATGCTCGATAACTGATTTTAATTTGACACAATATCATTGATAGTCCTTATGAATATCATTATTGCATAACATGATTATCATGTTGAAAAATAATAATAAAATTGTTGAATGACTCAAATTATTTTTCGACAGAATGCTCCCTTGTTTTCTGAGTTTTGGAACAAAATATCTGGATTGGATATATGTGACAACCATACACATTAAACTTTTCGTGGAGTGCCGACCCTATTCTCCCCAACCCGCCACTGCACACGTATCAAACAATTCAATTATGTCTTCAAATGGCCCGAAATGATCGCACCGCTATTACTTACACTCCTCTACACTGCAGTGTACTGGTGCAAATATGTACAAGTCTATATAATCGCATCGGAATTTTTGTCAATTTTTAAAAATATTACCACCACCACCACATAGTACTACTTTTTTAACGTCTAGGAGAAACATTAATTTTATTAAATAAGAGCGCTAAACTGATTGGAAATGACGAATCTAAACTTTAAAATTTTCTATACATACATTTAAAACCAAATTTTGAGGTTACCTAGTAATACCAAAAATCATTTACATAATTTTTCATTTCTTGATTTTCAAGAAACTAATCTTCTAACAACACTATCCAAAAGTGGCAAAAACAGTTATCGAACAAATTTTGAAGGTACTTACCGGTCTTGACTTGGTGCTTGAGCGTGGTCTTGCAGTCTTCCAGCAGCTGCTTCAACGGCAGCGGATCTTCCGGTAGCTTCAGATCGATAACCTTCACCATATCTTCGGGCATCTTGAATTCTAGGATCTGAACAACAGAACAAATATGGAACAATTCACATTTTTAGGCTTTAATCGATCTGATGAAAGCAAAAGAGGCAAAATAAGTTTGTCAAGAACGTAGGCTGTGGAGATCCTGAGTTACTGTCTACCTTCGTGGAAAATAAGCGTGAATGTCTAATAGAATAAAATTGAAGCTAGAAGACTGGATTTGCTGGGTCAGTATCTCTTTCGGATTTAAAGATTAGTGGATAAAATTCAGCAAATATTTACATCAGATTCAACTATACCAAACCCACCTTCTCATTCCGATCGTTGACTTGCTGGATGTAGTCAAGGAGTACATCCACCACCCTCGCCAGGAACTCTCGAGTTTGGGGACTGGCATCCTCCCTGTAGGGCAGGATAGCTGCAAAGAAATGTAATCTTAGAAATGTGTACTATGTAGAATGTCTACACATTCATTTAGTATTGAAATGATCGATACGATTATATACAGAATTCATGGGTAGAAATTAACCATATTTTAGCAGACTATGTTGCAACTAACCTTTATTTACATCTGAAATTAATCGTAGATCTTACATTAAAAGTATTTAATCAAATATTTTACAACTATATTACCGTAAAAAGTGTTCCAATTACGTCTCTCGAATAATTACAATTCTTGTTCGTGATACGTTAAGGATAATTTTAGGAAAACATAGGACATATTTTAATGAAGAAAATAATCTTAAACAAGCTAATATTTACAATTGGAATGTTCAAAGCACTCAATACTCAAGGCACACTATAATATTAGAAACAAAATCCACATTATGTACCTACTCTGGTTTTGAAATGGCAAAAATGATGTCCCACAATAGCACACTGCCCAAACAGTCTCATGGAAATCCTACCCGTGTCATATTTCACTGACTTGTGCTCACAGATGTCTTTGATTTGTACACTGAATTGCAGAGGGGACTTTTATAACATAGAGCAGAATAAAATTCGTTCGAAAACCATCTTTATGTTTTAGGCACGAAGGTTGACGAACAGTTTATTAAACGCACACAATTCGTATCGCAACCCACGAGAGAACAACAATGCCTTTTGATTTTCAATATGGGAACGACTATTTGTTATACGCAGTTATGGAAGAGCGTGTCATTTAAAAATATGTTTTAAAGTTATAGCATTAAAGAATGCTAAATGTTTTACATAGCTCTATTTCAAGTTGGAAAGAACAACAGGATATTGAGCTACCCGTAGAAGGCATGTTTTTCAATATTGTATCTTATGGCATTGAACATAAGGTGTTACGGATTTTTTAAAACATAAATATCGTTGTTTGTTGTTGTATTGTTTGGTACATACCATTGTGCGTTGATCAGAGAAGTTTTTGTTTCCGTGAAGTATTTACTTGCCCTTTCGACGGGCGTACAGATGAGAAATTAAAAATAAAATCCACCTTGACTTATGAATCTTAATTGTCCTTTAGAGCATAAAAAGAGGTGGGTTTCATCCTGACAAATGTAGGTTGAGTGTCTTTAACGAAAATTTTTGACCGACTTCAAAAAGGAGGAGGTACTCAATTCGTCTGTATGGTTTTTTTTTATTAATACAAAACTTTGTAATAGAATTAAATGGTACAACACAACTGGTTACTAAATTTAAACCTTGGCTCTAAAATATTATGGCCTATTGTTGATTAAGTTTTCTTCGTAACACATTGATCTACCCCTACAGATGTTTCACTGTATTTGTCAAGCATTACATCTAATTCCAGATGTTACATATTCCCTACGCGAATACGAGATCAAAATTAATTGTTCAACTTAAATTATACATAATATGTACATTTTCCACGAATATTTTTTGCTCTTAGTGTTTTATATTTGTGTAACTTTAATATAAATGGACGATAAGTCACTTTGTCCAACAAAAAGTTTCAAATTTATGTCACATATTTTCTGTACTTCGTTTTGTTTTAGACAGTCTTATACTCGTATAAGCTGATAATGAAATTTTTTGAGCATTATCGAGAATAAATATTTTAATATTTGTGTTGGATTGGGTAAAGACAAAATACTTCTCAATAAAACATTTTCAGGGTAAGTTTTTATTAAAAATAATTCTTACATATAAAACAAAGGGTCGTCTCGACCCTAGCGGAATGTTCGGAATTTCACTTCCCCACCCTACGCCGATTAGCCACACTCGACGTGCTCGCTATTGGAAATAACAAACAAACAGCTGCATTTTAGGGTTAGACCCGTGATTAATATCTTGGGTATTTGTTTTTTTTTGTAGGATTCTTATAAAATTGCATTAAAAATACAATGTATTTTGACTTACACGTATTTATTTCCACAAAGTTCTGTAAAATGTAACATTTTCTTTATTTACAAGTAACAAGTTCATTTTCTTACGTTTGTATGTAATATTTGTCTACGTTAACGATATAAGACACATTGGGACTTATCGTAACGATGTAAAATATATTTTTTACGACACAAGTCGGAAAATTAAACAGAAACAAAAAAATCGCTTATCGTCAAATTTTGAATTGTTATCCACTACTTATCATTATTTTACCAATGTTAGATGTAGTGGTACAAAATAATTTTATTATGATATGAACATTTCTGAAACATTTAATTAAACGTTATCTAAATAACGTGTACAAAACCATCGAGAATATTCTGTTGAAGAAATAATTAGCTCTATCAACCGAGAGTAGCCCTTAGGATCAAACAGACCCGTGCAGTTTCTATACGCGAATTAACCCTCCACTCATCTGACGTAGTGAATCTCCCAGGATTGATAGACCAGGCTCATGAGGATTTACTTGAGGAAATAGATTTTTCCATCTTTTTAGAGACACATTTATTTTTTTTAGAGTGCTATGGAGTAGTCGTAAGCTAAAGATATTTATTTTTCGGAGTATTTATTTTTTATCAAGTCCTAGTCCTACCCAATAGATTTGTTTTCCGACGATTATTGCTCCACAGTTGGATACTGGTCTTTTTTTAGAGTCAGAGGGTTTTAAGCCATAGTCTGCCACGCAGGGCAAGTGCGGATTGACTGACGTCACACACTTCGGAAAGATGGTAAATTTTCTAAAATACTGTAAAGGTGTGCTGGTTTAAAATGAAAGACAAAATAAATTCAAGAACAATAATGAAACCACCACTCCACTTCTTCATATCAGGGAAAAGCACAAATGAGGGATTCCGCTAAATCCTGGTCATTACCGTGCCCGGATCAACTTGTCCCGGCTATTGGTATTTATAACCCAAGCGACCGGGGGTTGGGTACAGTGGCTCTAAGCAAAATTTAATACGACCTTTCAAAATTATTACACAAAAAAGCCAGGAGCAATTCAAATATTGAGTTGTGTTTTCCACCAGTGAATGTTACAATTTCTAGAAGTATAATATACCTACTTAAAGCATTCATTGTAAATAACTATATTTTGATCAATTTCTTACTATATTTCTATACTCTAAGTATGCGGTATTAATAATATTATATCTACAGCGTGTCTGTCTTACGGCGGCACTGGCGTTAGAGGTAATACTGAAATCATTTACACTTGTATAACAGCTGTGTTATATTGTTTTGACTTCAAGGCTCATCCTAGTTGTTTTATTAATTTATGCTTATAAAAGTACGGCTAATTGCGAAGCTACATTAAAACAGTATTAATTGTATCCAGACATAGATATTTTTGGTAGAAAAGAATAAAGCACTTCACAGCGTTTCCCTCAAGCTCAGCTACAAAACTTATCAATTAATACGGAACATGGGAGATCACTCTTGCTTTAATCCCCAGCGCCTATTAGGGGTGTTCGGGGGGCGAAAATTAATCCAGAGGAATTACATGTTAGAATTTTAAGCTAGCTCTTACTATACTATAGAACTAGCCATCATCGGTTTTATAGGTTATGTTTTTTTTCAGTGCTATAAACCGTTTTTGTACTAAGGACATTATAGAACAGTTGGAACCGATTATTACTATTAACAATATAGTCGTGATTTGAAAGTTACAGCCGGTTCGCCATTAAATACTTCCACTAATGTCCGATAGCGCAGTGCACCCAACGTTGCTCCATTCTTCCACAGATACATTTAGAAATTGTTAGCTACCAATAAGAAAACACAGTAAACTTACATTTTGATGTAAACGTAAATAATCTTTGTGTTTTAACAACCAAAAGCCCTTTTCGAAATCTACAAATCCATTAATGAAGTAATTAATCACAGGCACTTTAAACTTGTCACCAACAAGCGCGGGTAATTAATTATTGCGGAGGCCGCGAGTGGCATAAGTTGAATGCAAATTGTATTGTTCATTTTACTAAAATATTTGGTTTATAAAACGTCCAACACAGAACTCGATACGGATTGGCACAAGCCTAATGAATCATCAGTAGTTTCGAAAGTTGGAACGTAACATCACGCCTATTACAGGGTAGGCAGAGGAGTGTAGTACACCCCCACATTTCACCAGTTACGTTTAAGTCCCAAATGGAATAGGTGGTGAGC
>DWUN01004761.1:0-10455 GCA_018249975.1 Passova gellias | reverse complement strand
TATTCAATGTACAGAATTGAACTCTTCTACAGTTTTATTATATGTATAGATTGATTTATTTATTCTTCATTGGACACAATACAAAAATTACAATACAGAGTCATATGCTAATTTCAAAATCATTAAATCTTTAAACAATCTCCACAGATTAAAAATGATTACCTCCGCAATAGTTATAGCTCGGCCGTCAATTTTGTGTATCATTTCGTTCGCCAACATGAGGTAGACCAGCGCCTCCGTGTCCACATTGAGCCCGTAGTACTCGTCGTAGTGGCCCGAGAAGCCCTCGCCAATCCCCCGACTGTGGTACAACATGGACGTGACGCCGTCAAACCTGCAATAGAACACTCTTAAAATCATTTCCCATCAACAATCATTTATGCAATTCTTGGGTTCACTTCAGTGGGCCCAGGTTATGTTACCATGATCGATAAGGCCAATTTATTGCAGTCTTTCTAAAGAGAGTCTAGAGAGAGACCTATGCCCAGCATTGGGTTGTTAATAGTTTTCATTGGTGCTTTGTGGTTCAGTAGATTGCTATTTGAATAATCAAAGATAGTTACCGATATAAATGAATGTCTTACTTTAAAAATTTTACAATGTATAAATGAAGGTTAAAATATTCTTACCTGAATCCATCAAACTGATATTCCTCTTGATACCACCTGAGATTTGACAGCAAGAATCTTAACACTTCAGTTCTGAAATTAAAGAAAAGTAAAAATAAGTAATTATTTGCATTGCATAAAAACACGGTCCATAAACCTGGACTTAGTATCATTTTATGAATAGATACATGTTCTATGCATTTTCAATTTGTTTCAAAAAGTGAACAGCTGAAACAGTAAATGGGCAATGCTCTGAACGATAAATAAATTGTCATTCATGAACAACACTGGTATTTAGGCCTTAGTGTTATAGTTTCGATGTAAATGTTCTGTAACATGCAAATTAACGCAATAAGCTCTTGCCTGATATTTCACGCTGAACTATTATAAGATAATTTTAAAAGTATCTATGTTAACATTGAATGCTATAATCATAGCGTTACTTAACACGTTAAATATAAATGGATGCCAGCACCAGCACAGGACCAGAATGGTACCGGTCAGAAATCATTCTGAAGATAAATTGATTTGTAAGAATAGATTAAGCCTTAAAAACTTACTCAGAATAATTAAACAGCCGGCTATCCCACAGGGTATGTGTGCCGCGCGGTCCGTCGTGGAAGTAGCAGGCGTTGGTACCGTCGAACTCGTTCAGACCGTCCAGAGTGTTCTTAGAGGCATGCGAGTGCACCACGTCTAGTAGCACGTAAAGGCCCATTTCGTGGGCTTTATCTATCAGCTGCTTCAGCTCGCACGGCGTGCCGTAGCGACTGAAATTGTGTAATACTCTTGACATATATACGGTGGTGCAGCAGTGACAGCCTAGTGGTTTGAAATTCAGCCTCCGACTCAGGGGGGTCTGGGTTAAATCTTGGCACGCACCTCTAATTTATTACGCGCGTTTTATGAGTAAAATTTAAATATCACTTGCTATAACCGTGAAGGAAAACATCGCGAGGAAACCTGCACGCCTTAGTGATGTTATATATTATAATAATATTTTCTGAGCTGTGTGAAGTCTACCAATCCGTACTTGACCAGCGTGGTAGACTATGGCCTAGAATCCCTCTCACCACGAGAGGAGACCCAGTCCAACAGTGGACCAACAAAAGGGGCCAAAAAAAAATACAGTAAGGTTTACATATCAAATGGCAATACGAGTTATTATTAGCAGATGCTCTGATCCAACAATTTGTTACACATCAAAACAAAATTCTGACAAAAATAATCAATGATTTGACAAATCATTGGAATTGTCTCAGAATTTTTGCTATGACAAATGAAGGCTAACACAAACCTGCTGGCCGCAAAGAAACTAGTGACTTGGTATCCAAACGACGCGTAGTACGCGTGCTCCATGATGGCCATCACCTGGATCGCATTGTAACCTGTATTATATAAATACGTATAAGTCACATACATTCCAGAGTATTATTGCTAGGGCTAATCTTTACATAGTATAAAACAAAGTCGCTTTCCGCTGTGTCCCTATAGATGCTTAGATCTTTAAAACTAAACTAACTAAACTAAACTTAAACGGTTACGTTTAAGTTTAGTGAAATGTGAGGGTGTACTACGCTCCTCTGCCTACCCCTTCGGGAATTACAGGCGTGATGTTACGTTACGTATCTTTAAAACTATGCAACGGATTTTGATGTGGTTTTTTTTTAAATAAAAAAGTGATTGAAGAAGAACGTTTATATGTATAATAACATTTATTATATAGTACAGAAATACTGTTATAATTTATAAAGCAGAACAACGTTTGAGGGGTCACTATGGAAATACATAAAATAAAAAATAGAAATGGTCTAAAAAATACAATACAAATATACTGTACAGTAAATCACAAAATACAGAGAGAAAAAGACATATACAGAAGGTGGTCTTATCGCTAAGAAGCAATCTCTACCAGACAACCTTCGGGCACTGGTATATAGCAGAAATAAGAAGAAAAACAGAGCTAGAGGTATAAGATTGTACTTTTAAAATATTCTACCTTGTCTCTTGATTCTATTCAGCACATTATCTTTGAATTCCAAATAAGTGCCCACTCTGCCTTCAGAAGTAGCGATGCCCACATGGCACTCGTATATTCGAAGTGACTGAGGTTTGTCTACTTTAGAGTTTTTAAATTTATAAGGCTGTAAATAAAACAAAGATATTAACTATTTTGATGACACTACAAAAATTCTCAATTCAAGGATTTTTTTCTAATATGACCTCAAGATCTGTTCAGAATATGGAAGACCTCGATTATTTATCCACAAGAGACATCAACACACTAGCCCACTGGTGGGATATAAATGTTTATTTGCGAATTATTAAAAAACCTCTCCTCCAAAGCAGGCAACGCACTGGTGACTCATTGGATATTGCAACTGTCCATAGGCGACAATGACCACCTATCATCGAGTGGCCCATTGCCCTGTTTGCTGGGCGGAGTTACATAAAGTAGCTCATAAAGAATTCATTTCACTTACGTTATCTGGCTTGTAAATGAACTGCTGGTATGTGAACCCCTCAAAGGGCTTGACATAGCTGGCCCACGGCGACACTCGGTACAGGTGTTCGTTCACAATGATTTGGACCCGGGTTTGGTGCTTTAGGGCACAAGAACCGTCCTCATTGGGTGGTATGACTAGTTCCCATTTGCCATACTCTAGTTTTTTAAATGGATGACTCCTTGAGTTCCAGCCGTCTGAAATAAAATTGAACTTTTCAAATAGTGATGTATAAAAAGTTATCAATTGTTTAGCTGGCATATCATATATGTTTCATGCCACAATGTAAAAAGAGTAGCAAACAAATTATTCTCTTTGCATTCCATTATCTTTAGTCCATCATAATTTTAGCTGTAGAAAACTGAAACTGAGTTACTATGTGAAAATAATTTATGGATATTAAATTATTATCATCCACTAGCTTTTGCCTGCGACTTCGTCCACATGGAATAGTGACTTTGGGAGGCGTTTGGAGTATTTCAGAATAAATTATAGCCTATATGATGCCGAGGTCTAATAGCTATATAACAAAAAAAGTTTTATCAAAATCCGTAGATCAGTTTTTGCGTGAAAATCGTACAACAACCAGAGAGGCAAAAATTTCAAAATTAATTTTTTGGTTTGTGTTACTTGTATGAAGACCCCCTGGTGTAATTTTTTTAGTTTTATTCAATGTACAGAATTGAACACTACTACAGTTTTATTACATGTATAGATATAACCTCATACTAGGTCCCTTACCAGGCAGCAGAGAAAATATATTATATGCTCCTTCTACATTCATCACTCTTCTATTAAATTATATGTAAAATAATTCATAGGAGTATCCCATATTTGGGAAAAAATAACTATACCTATTTTTTTGGTACAACATTAAAAAACATAATTAAATAATATAGCCTTACTGAAATCACCCTGAAGGTGCATGGAATGAGCGCCCGGTGCCCACTCCCTCCATGTCACAGAGTTATCGGAGGCATATTGTGGCCCGAAGTACTTGTATCCCCGAGTGAACCCATCGAAACCACCCTCCCAAGAATCGATTCGTTGCCATATATCTTTAAAGCATGCATACCTGCCAAGAACATGTAATATTTATACTCATTTTTAATAAGCAGCCTTACAATAATGATATTACTAACGACAAATTAACCAGAAATCATAGATGCAATAGACTATTATTTAAATTCTTTTAAGCCATAAGTATATTGCAATTTTCTTCTTCCCGTGCATTACTGGACCTCTGTATGCCGGCAAATTGATACAGTGCAAAATTTACGAGATCATAGAAAATATTCAAAGATTCCATTATTACATTATTGTACCTTGTACTGCAGTAGTTGATTGATCGTTGGATAACGTTCAATGTTAATATTATAATTCAAACAGTACTCTGTTTGTTAATAGTAACGACTTTTGTTTGACATTGAAATGTCATAAAGATAAGAAGCGCTGCGCACGCTGAACAACTTTTGAAGCTGAGAAGTATTTACTGTGATAAAATTATTTAATGCTTTATTTTAATTTTAATTTGATACGCTTTATATTTAACAAAATGATTCGTATACAACTTTTACAGTAAATATAAATCACCTAATCCGATTTACGTATAAAAATGAAACCTCCATTGCTTAAGCGCTTTATCTGCTAGTTTGACATCATATAATAAACACCAAAGTTAACCTCAAACTCGCGCAATTTACACTAGCTTCGTTGTTTTTAGTCTCTAAAAGCATGCAAAAGCATTGGATTTCGATAAAAAATGACATACTACGTACCTTCTACGAATTTCTCGTTCATATGGCTTTAAATAACTGTCACGTTCGAATAATTTCGATATATCAGGGACGGGTACGTCCATTGGATCCATAGCGGAATAATTACCACCCATTGTATCTATATGTAGGTAGGTATATGTAGAATTGTCGATATATCAATGGTTGATGTGCGCACACGCCGAGTAGTTCACAACCGCACTTGGTGATAAATGTGTCCAAAATGATAAGATGCTCAGCATTTATTGAGATGGAATATAATATTATATATTTAGATAAACTTTGCTTAGGTCATCTGATAAGCAGCACTTGTTTACCTTTAATTAGTAGGATTGATATTTGTTATTTGCCTTTATGGCGATAACATTAAAGGTCGAATTCATTAATCCCAATGTTATATTTATTGAATGAATAAAATTTATAGGCATCTATTAACCTCAATATAAGTATTTTCATCACGTGAACTTCCTGTGGTTCGCATGGGTTTTAAAGGTAATAGATTTACTTGTTGATAACTGATAACAAATTTCATTGTATTGTTATAATTCTATAAAATATCTTATTACTATGTTAAGCATTTGTATTTTGTATAAACCTTGGTAAAATATATTGGGTCAGTAATAAAGTTTTTATTAAAACAATTTATTTTACACTAAAAGCAACTAATATTGTAACTTATTTGCACACAATTAAAATATATCCGAGCCGGTTCTTTTTGCATTTGCGATAGCTTCCTCGGGTTGCAGAGCCTCTTCTGCTGACGGTTCCAACGACTGTCCATCCGGGTCTAGCTTTCCCTGTTTAAAGTCTGTGACAATTTTCTTACTGTACACAGCATCGAAGAGTTGCTGAGCAGTGAATTCGCTCTGTATTACGTCTTCAGATTTGTATGTAACGTACGGTTTTAGGTCGCAATCGCTCAAGTCGGGAACGATTAATTCGGGTATCATCTCTGGAACAGTTACAAATTTGTCGTTCATGTAGTATCCCACGTCTCTTACGCCGCGCTTGTCCACCTGCAGCTCAGGGTTGCTGCCAGCTTGCTGCTGTTTGTGGAACCGAGAACCTCTCTTGTTTGCGATAACAAATTTTCGGAAATTCCTCTTGCCCTCCCTCACTGCTGACAATGATATATTTCGTTTTGCAACATAATTTATTAATGACGATATTTTCGACATTATTTCTATGTAACTATTTTGTTTGTTTTGTTTTATTTTGAGGTTATATGTCAGACAGATAACATATTTTTTAATAAAGTTAGTGCTTGGACAATGCCTTGAATTCCATTCTTGCCCTTTAAAAGTAATAAAAAATTACAAAATAGTTGGTATACTTTGTTAATACTTAAAAATACTAGTAAATGTCGGGATTATGTGGATAAATTATGTAAAGTCTGTATTGGTTTGCCAAAGTAAATATTAAAGTTATTGGAATTACTCATTGTCAACCTTGTGTTATTCGGGATTGAATCAATTATTTCTTTACGGGAGGATTTTAATAATATTTCCGATAACTGCCGATTTCCTGATTCCTCCTGATTTCGGTCGTCTGGGGAGACCGAACGCTTTGTGTTGATCCGCATGTTTAATTGTGTTAGTAGGAAGATCATTTTCTGTTTAGTCACACTAGTCTCCCAGCGCAGAGTAGTCTAGTTTTAGTCTTAAAGAGCAATAAAATCCATTTACCTTGTGTTCTCTCTGTCTTATAATGAGACAGTCTGAGGCAATAATCTAAGAGAACTCGTAATAATTGTGTTCCTTTCCTACCTAAAGTGATACCACTGATTTAGAATAGTTTAGGTGAAGTGTATTCATTTCAAAATGACATAATTAAAATGTCATCCTATTAATCGATGTCAATAAAAAATAGAAGCGGCAAATATTCTTGTTGACTTTATTTTAATAGGTAGAAATTAATAAATACAATGAATATCGAAATAGGTATAATTTCTAATAAAACTTTGTAACATTGTCACATAAGATATCTTAATTATATCGAATTATCAATAAAAATCACACAAGGAACAATTTTAAGGCTTTACAAATCTTTTTGTACAGAAACATTATAGGAGTAATAATTATAATTAGATACTTAATCTTTAGAAAAGGTTTTCTTAAATATCCAGCACCTATACAATGAATTGTGATACAAATTAAATTAAAACTAAATGGTACAAATACCAAAGTATTTTGTGCATGTTTAAGTCACCGCTAAATTCTATTTAAATTCAATTGGCACTATAATTTCTCTAGCACCTTGATAATTTTAAACCTTGAATTTAAACTTGTCTTCATTTGTCAATGCACAAGCAACATACTAACATTGTTGTCTATGACAGCAAAAATCTATTTAGGTAGAAACTATTCGTACGCAGGGTTTAAGGCAAACATTGTAAACATTCAAAGAGAGAACACATTTAAAAATATCTTGTTTGTTAATCAAATTCCAAGCTAAAACCAAAGAAACGGATTGTTTTCAAACTCACTACAGATGCTTGCCGTCATCAGTCTTAAATACATAGATAAAACCGAGTGTGTAATTTGCTCTTTTCAGATTAAATGGTTGGAAATGTATAAAAGCCTGCAATTGATGCATTTAGCAATACTTTAATTACTTTTAACTTTGAACATTCTCTCCACATTCCATAATTGTATGGTCCCTATTGTCAAATGAATGATAAGTACTGTCAATGATAATAAGTTGAGCGAACACACTGTTAATCAGTAACAAACAGCTCCGTTAATAGGAATTCGTTGCTAATAGACAATATTTATGAATGATTCATATTCTGTAAAGCAATAATCATGGAATATCCTCATCATTTTTTTATTAAACCTTACATGTAACAAACATACCCACAAAAGACATAACAATATTATTTTTTTGTCTGAGGGAATGTCAAAAAACGTTTCAGGAGTAACTGGCGAACCTGCCAGACCATAGACAAGTTTTAAAACAGTATCACAATAACGAACGAACTTCAACGATCTTAACGCATGTAAGTAGTAAACAAAACAAAAGCGGTCATAACGATGAGAATATGAACATCTTCTCGACAAGCAAACTATTCAGGAATATTAAAAAAATTAAAACTGTGAAATCGTTTGAACACGAGAACTCGATATTGGCGAAAAGATTCTAGCTGTTCTAAATAATGTGTATTATGGTTTGAATAAAATGCAGATGTGAATACCGGATAATAATTGAGTGCAATAGCAACTAAAATACAGAACATGTAATACATATCAATATACATTAGCTAAGGAATGAGGTCTAAAGCTGACATCTGGAGAATTATTAATAATACTTGGGCTAAGTATATACATAATTGAATATTAATAGATAAAAGGCTTAAACATGAACAATTTTTGGAGCGGTGGCATTGACACCTGTCATTGGCATCACGACAATTAGCACTCGCAGTGAGTCTTTATGGACAGTATTGAATAGTTTGCTTCACAGTATAACCGCAATGGAAAACGTAAATGCCTTGCAACAAACATAAACCTATTTCTAATCCTTAAATCCTGACCTGTCGTGTCTTCGCATTGCTCGGTATTAAAACCAACCATTTACACAATCTGCCACCTCAATACGATCATATTCGAATATAATATAAAACACTTATTGTCTAGCACGTCACGTGTCACCACATCACGTCACGTGTCACCACATCACGTCACGTGACGCCACATCTCGTCACGTGTGAGCACGTTACGTCACGTGTGAGCACGTCACGTGTCAGCGCGTCACGTGTCCGCGGGCCGCTCGTCGTGGTGGTTGTTCTCGAGCTCCTCGAGCGTGTCGCTGGAGGAGTGCGTGACGTCACTGAGCTCGTCCACCTGCTTCTGCTTCTTGCGCACGTTCCAGTGGAGGCACTCGCCCAGCGAGTCGAACCAGTCGGAGATCTGGTCCTGCGCGCAGATCGACGGCACCGGGTACACCGACGTCGTCACGTACAGACTGCGTGAACGTTAACGGTTAAACAGCGTTTAGTTAGCGTTTAAAATATAGTTGCGGCTAAATATACGTTTACGTTTAACTAAGAAACTAATAAGACGGTTAGTAAAAAATATCTATGTAGTAAAATATATCAGTACAGTAAATATATCTAGTAAAAAGTATTTAGTAAAAAATATCTAGTAAGAAATATCTAGAAAAAAATATCAGTAAAAAATCATGCAAAACGAATGCAACATGCAAGCAAAAAGCACACAAAAATAACATTAAAAATACTTTTACTATTGCATTAATAAACATAACCCAACACCCAATGAAAATGCTTAAAAACAACAAAACAATCGAAATAACCATGTGGATGGGAATAACAATGGCGGCGAATATTTATGTTGGTCACACTGTACACCAGAAAATCAAAACACTGATCTATCCGTAACAATTTTTTCTAATACATACTCAGTGTCTATGTGAAGATCGATATATAAAAATCCTTTTAAAACCCAAACACGCAATATGAATGATAGCATTTCGATGGCAATGACATCAAACATAATCATCGTACGCGGCCAAAACGGAATAATCTCCGTCACCAAACTATAGTATTGACGATAGATTTGTAACACATTAGTTCCATTTACGAGGTTGCTTTATCAACGGCACTAAGGTCGCCTCTCCCCGCTCCCCTTCCCCTCTCCCCACCCTCCCCGTCCAGCGGTTTACCTATCGCCCGGTCGGAGCGTCCGCTGCGACCGCCCATCGAACGACACGCTGGCTACATTCCGCGCTTCATCGTTAACTTTGATCTGAAACAAGCTGCCTCAATTCAAACGTTTGGTACAATTATTGTGATGTCTAACGGTCTCGGTATTTGGATACCTAATGCTTTATACGTTCAATTTCTTAATGAATGCTCCCATAAGTACCTTGCTCTGTTTATGTTTGTTTATAAATTGGCAAATCATAAATAATCATAATTTAAATAATATATAAATCATCTTATGTCAAGTTCATTCAGCAAGTTAATCAAATTCATTTTAATTTGTTACATAGGCCATCCATACTTACACAAAGTACGCAATTTTAAAAACGACTTCAAACAAATTGTCTGTGGTTGGCTTCATACAGTGTAACCAGCATTCATAATTCATTTTTGAATTGACACTTGTCACAGATTCTTGGATATTGACCCCCATGGATATTCAGTTCATTATAAAGTTGTTACTTTCGTTTGTTACGGGCTATTCAGGACTTAGCGGACAAAACAAAAGTGGTAACGAACAACGAACGCGTGCAGAACGCATCCATAGATTTCATCTACTTTGATTAGCTACAGAAGCGTTTACAGTGGACAAAATAGTACGCAACAAGCGTTGTATTAGTGCGTGCGGCGTTACTGGCGGCAGATGTGCGGTGCGCTGTATACCTATCTCCGTGTTGCAACGCTTGCCGGTTGCGTCCGTCGAACGACACCCACATCGCGTTGCGCGCCTCCGGCGACAGCGCTATCTAGAACGTCACGGCAGCGTGTTCAAAGCGGGGTCATTGTCTCCACACACACACACACACCCGCCCGCACACACACCCACACCCCCACACACACCAGCGCAC
>DWUN01004760.1:0-10456 GCA_018249975.1 Passova gellias | reverse complement strand
TGGCAGAACAACGTTTGCCGGATCAGCTAGTGTCGAATATAACGCATCCGTGGCTAGCTCGGGTCGCGTGCGGCTCGCCACCCGGGCGCACCGCTTCCTACGTTGGGAATTCGATACGCGACGCGGGCGAAACCCTAGCGGATCACCGTACCGCCGCCCGCCGCCGCCCAATTACCAGCGCGGGGCGTTTCCGATGACAAACTCGTGATCGTGCTAGCATTGCGTCCATATTATGTTTACTGGTTCAAGGGCATTTTTTGGGTCTGTCACAATATTATTAATTAACTAGCTGACGCGGCAAACGTTGTTCTGGATTATAAATTACTAGCTTTTGCCTGCGACTTCGTCCGCGTGGAATAGTGACTTTGGGCAGCGTTTGGAGTATTAAAAAAAAATAGCCCATACGTTACCGAGGACTAAAAGCTATATAACAAAAAAAGTTTCATCAAAATTCGTCCAGTAGTTTTTGCGTGAAAGCCGGACAACAGACAGACGAACAAAAATTACAAAATGATTTCTTTTTGGCTTGTGTTACCTGTATGAATACCCCTAGGCGTATTTTTTGTAGTTTTCATTCAATGTACAGAATTGAACTCTTCTACATTGGTACATACAGCCGAGAGCGACTTTGTTTTATACTATATAGTGATACTAGCTGATCCGGCAAACGTTGGTCTGCCATATAAATTATATCAGCATTTCTCTACTATATATTATACATATAAACCTTCATCTTGAATTACTCTATTCATTAATAAAAACCGCATCAAAATCCGTTGCGTAGTTTTAAAGATTTAAGGGAACAAGAGGACATAACAGACAGAGAAAGCGACTTTGTTTTATACTATGTAAGATGCGGTACATACATACACTCAATGAAGGTCATGGTTTAGTCATCTAACTTCAGCTTTGTGTGCCCTGCTGGCTCTAGTAGACCGGGAGAAAAAAGCCGGTGAAAAAAACTCCCAGCACTCTTTTAATAAACAAAAGATACTGAAATAGACAAATGAATGCTAAAATATACTTACGGAGTAGCTATAACTGGGGTGCTGTAAACAGATTTGGTGTTGGCGATGGTGGCTATATGCATCAGCGGCGAATTCACCAGCAAAGTATTCTTGAAGTTATACAAACCTTCCAACATACACGTATTCGGTATATTCCTGCTTGGAAACCATGTGTAGCTTGAATCTGCAATTTGCATAGAGAATTTTGCAATTCACTCGTTGTTGATGGACGGGCTCCGCGGTCGAGTGGTTAGGGAGCCTGATTGCGAAACTGCAGGTTGAGGTTCACAACAACATTTGAGCGATGAGCACATTTGTTTGTTCTGTGTCTGGTGGTAATAAAAATATCTATATAAGTTTTACATTGCACGTTTATCAGCTGTCCGGTTACCATAATGCAGGTATTTAAATGCCTAATTCGGAATCGGATTATTATTATTATTATTTATTTTAGAATACACCTAACTTAGCATTCGACATGTGACAATTAATGGACTTGTATATTTCAATAATAATTGAGACAAATCCACACATGGCTATCTGATACCAAATTAGGCAATTAAATGTCTGTGTTATGGTAACCCCATAGTTGATAAGTACATATATACAAATGATAACACTAATAAAGATATTTTTATTCCACACACAGACAGAACAAACACATGTTCATCACAGAAATGTTTGTCCTGGGTGGGAATCAAACCCACGACCAGCGGTTGTGCAGTCTTGGTCTCTAACCATTCGACCGCCAGGCCAGTCAAAAATTCTGTCAATCAGTATGAGTATACAAAGGCTCACGTGTGTCCGGCAGCTCTGTGACTTGGACGTACAAAGGCTGCGTCACATCCTTGTCTGGAACACTATTGAAACGACTGAAGACATCGGTTATTTTTGGCAACTGGTCATCATCAGCATCTCTGCAGGTCATTCGTCTGTATCTGACCTTTTCCGACCTGATTTTCTTGTGGTAGTACATGGAGATTTCGGCTTCGCGTATATTCTCTTTGTACGTTTCGGATATTGTTGTGGACGTAAGATTGTCTCTGTTCGTCAAATCAACATGATCGGATGCGTTCAGGGACGTTTGTAGGTAGTTATTGTTCGCATGTTCTCGGCCATCGTTCAAGCTGACCTCGACGGAGTTCAGTAAATCTTGTACGTTGAACTCGTTGCGGTGTTGCAAAGCCACTTTGGCCGTTTCGACTATGTTTCGTCTCTTCACTAACGCGTTGATGGTCGACAGTCTGCCGTCGGTGTGGCGCAGTTTGAGCTCTTGTATATGACCGAATTGTTGGTTATCTATTTCATGCGGTATTATAGGATAGATGCCGCTTATAGTTCTTTGGCGTTTAGGCAGCGAGGCTGCAATGCCCTGGAAAATCCAAAAACCATTACATCAGCTTATTTTATTGATAACACCATTTTTTTTTTTTAAATTTCCTTGACAGGGATTTAGGCCACGGTCTACCGCGTTGGCCAAGTGCAGATTGGTAGACTTCACGCACCTCAGAAAATAATATATACTCTATAACATCTCCAAGGTGTGCAGGTTTATTCACAATGTTTATCTTTACAGTTATAGCGAGTGATATTTAACAGTTACTTATAAAACAAACGCGCGTAATAAATCAGAGGTGCGCGCAAGGATCGAACCCAGACCCGCCGGAGTGGGAGGCTGAAGTCAAACCACCAGGCTATCACTGCTTATTTTATTGATAACACAATTACATGGTATTAATAATAATAATGACAATGACTTTAATTATAGACAAAATAACATTTTACAGAAACACCCAACCTATCAATAACAACATTAATAATAGTTGAGGGTTGTATATAAATCTACTTATTGTGATTTTTTTAATATCTTTGTTTTTGTAACTGTACTTTTCTTGGGGAAGCAAATCCTGCCAATTGACTAGATTTTCTTCCTTTTTTCGTTTTCGATTGTTTTGGCACATCTATAATAACATTTACTCAATTCTGTATATCAACAAAAAAAGTATAAAATGGCTGATAGAAATAGTTGAAAGAATTGATGTTATGTTTCAACACGAAGTCATCGTGTATGTTGGACTCGGTATTGCCGCAACTAGATCTCAATTGCACCCAACAAAATAATATCATGGCTAATTGAATATTAAAGAAATATCTCACCTGATTGGCTATTAGTAACCGCTTCTGACTTTCATTCCTCGTGGTCAAACAAGAGTTGCCACTCAATATACTAGGCCTGTGTCGCCGGTCCACACAGTTGGAAGGGATATTGAAACCAGACAACCCTCCTCCTTGGTTCACTATATTCACGGTCGCTCTCTTAGGACTATATGATTCAATTCTATGTTTAAAACCGTCCGACTGGTTGTTGCATAAGCTTACAGTTCCATACGACTTGGCTAATGTCTTATGGTTAAAACTACGGAGTACCCTATCGCTGTTACTGATAGATCTCGTAGCCAGCTTCGAGTTGGAGAATATGGTATGACGCGAGTTGCATTTAATGAATGTGTTATTGAAATCCGGACTGTATCGCAGAACAGCGTGGATCGGTCGTTTCGGTGTACGGGCGATAGGTGGAGATTGACACACACTGGATGAAGATATTTCTCTGTTCTGAAAATTAAGTTTACAATGGAATTAGTTATATGGAAAGAGCCTGCTTTTAGTGGCGGTGCTTGACACTTCTTATAATGGGAAGGTTTTAGGTTTTCCATGCGGGCCAAGAGAGGACCGGCTGATTGGGCACACCTCAGCTAAACTGAATTTTACATCTTTATCTAATTCTTGACTGTATAACAGTGGTTTCTACTTGGTGTAAGATTGGTTAGCGTCATATTCCAAAAACCCATTTAAACATCTTGACCACATTGCAGATAGTCTGTCTAAAAAATCTGTCTTATACTATTACTTATTTCAGACTGATATTTAATTCAAAACAGTATCAATATGGTAAAATAACTCAAGTGTATCTTAGCTACTAATAAATGTATTTTTCCTAATAAGTAAAATAAGTCATTTTTTGAAGATACCTGCAAGTTCTTCCTACGATTCTTCTTTCTAGACTGTGCTTGCTGTTGCCGCTCCAACTTGACTTGTTGTATGATACTGTTCACTTCATCGTCTGTTTTGAATTTCTTTGCACGTATCAAATTTATAAGGTGCACCTTCTGGAAAGTAATGAAATAAAAAGCAACTGTATTAACATTAAATGAATGCTATACCAAGGACGTAGAACAAATATTCATGTTCAACATAAGAACATTGTTGGTGGACAATTTGTATTGGATGCGCTTGTCAAATTTAATATAATGGTAACACTGGTACGTTTAAACTTGGATGCAATAAATAGATATAGTCTGCATACACTTGAGTCACTTTTAGGTGACAATATTCCAAACAGGATTAACAATTGTTATATTAATGCTTAACATACCTTCATAATCATGGAAATATATGAACAAATAAAAATGGAGAAGCACCAGTAAAGTACTTTAAGTCTTGATTGCAGTATTGGTATTTGCAGCAGTCACAAGTGGTCTACGGTTGATGGACATCTGCCGCCAAGCTTTCGCCATTATTTCAGCCCAATGATGTCCACTACTGGTTCTAGGCCTCCCCCACATATCGCCATAAATAATAAATACTAAGCTCTAGTTCATGAGTATTAATTAGTAAC
Source organism: Passova gellias (assembly GCA_018249975.1). NCBI lineage: Eukaryota > Metazoa > Arthropoda > Insecta > Lepidoptera > Hesperiidae > Passova > Passova gellias. The sequence continues at coordinate 5,773 of DWUN01004760.1, read as the reverse complement.
AAGACTGCAGGAATGGAGCTGATAGTCAGGTTAGTACTTGTACTAGTAAGTATGGTAAGTATTTGTTTGTATCCGAACCATCAGAGGTCGGTTACAGATGCATTACTACTCTTGAGGACCGACATGGTAGTTTAGTATACCCGTACACCGGCGTTCAGACCCTTTACACGAAAACCCCGATGATTTTCAAATGCTTCACGGCTGATATAGGAAGATGGTATTTTCCCGGTGGAACCGTATACACGTCCTACCTCCTCTCAAAATTGATACAAGATCTAATTATGAGAACAGTTTAAAACATAATTATCTCATTATTAACGATAAACATTGAATATTGTACCTTTACGTTGGATGGTAAACTCAAAGATTTTGCTACTTGCTGCAAATATCTGTAAGTTCTTCTCTCGAGATCAATCACAGAGAAATTCAGATCTTCCATATTCATTACCTTTGAATATAATTGGAAATGGAACGGATTCGTGATACACGTGCTTGTCGATGATGATTTTAATACAAAGAAAATAGGTCATAATCGAAACAACTGTCTAGTGTACCCTCTCAAATATTTAATACAATTTAATGTTTACTAATAATTGGCCTAATGGTAAGTTTACTACATATTAATATCAGTAGCATTAAAAATAATGTTATTTGTAAAAAAAAAGATTCACAATTTATTCTTTCATTCATAATATTTACCTAGATAGTACTTGATCATCGTAAATCTCCATTCATAAAGTCTATTTGAAATTTTAAATTTGAAGTACGAACATGTTTTAAAGTGTAGCGTTTAGTTTATGCAAACAATATTTTTTATGGCCTTGGAAAGTAATACAATTGAATATTATTTTATTGCAATAAACATTTTAAGAATTTCGTGTGAATATTTAAATATAAATTATAGTTCACATCCGTACATTTTCCTTCAATCTTTGAATTAGTTTAGCACATCAATAACAGATGTCACTAAAACCTTATTAAATGAAACTATATTGCTGTTTCTTATGTATATTTTAGTACATTAATTAAATTAAATAAAATAAAGCAATTTTCATTTAGGTACATAACTAAGGTAGGTATAAAAATTACGGTAAGAAAAACAAACATTTCTATGGAAATGTTGACTTCGTTTTACAAATTATATGTACTCATAATTTGTTTAAAGACGGTAATGCTATTTTGGAAGCACTATTCGGCTGCGTTTCCATTATTCTTCTAAAAGGATGCACTGGATTTGTACTGAAAGAGGAAAAAGAGATCTTAAAAAGGTTTCATTAAAATGTGTTTGTTATAACAGTTTATGTTCTCAATTTTTGTGACCTGTTAAAAAGTTATTTATATAAAGGACTAGATGTAGTGTCTTACTCATCCAACTATCGTAGTGTACTCATATCTGTCCCTGTCGTACGACGAAATTGCTCGAAATATTCGAAATTCAAATAGCTGGAGCTTTTTATCTTATTTAATGATCTAATTTTCATTCATTTCATTTTTGTATTGAGTTAATTTCAGAATATATTTTACCTGGAGCGTGAACTGTTGACTTTATTTTCCATTGCCTCTTTGAACATAATGGCTTTTTTCGTGAACGGCCTCTGTTTACTTTCAATACTGTTTAATTCTGCTTCCTATAACAAAGGTGTATATTACGTTATTTTAAATTTAAATGACTTTTTGGAAGGCGGAAAATGTAACAGTGTTTTATTAGATTTCTTTTATTTTTTTGTTTATTACGATATTTGCGTGATCGAAGTCGAAAATCATACCAATACTTTCTGATTCTCTCTTATCTGACTAGTTAATGTGCTTCTATATTGAATCTGACGCCTAATTTCTTCACTCGCGCTATCCAAGTTTCTTCTTAGTTCAGCATACGCTGTCTCCTTCACACGTTCCATTCTTTTATATCTTTCACGTCTTTCTTCTTCGATTTCTTGTCTTCTCTGTTCTATATGTCTTTTGTATTCTTGAGCTGCAATCTGAAATAAACATTTTTGAAACCTTCATAGTTTTTTAAAAAATTAAATTGGACACTTTTTGAAAAGTCATTACGATTAAATACTTTGATATAATGGACATTTTGTTACCTTTTTATTTTCCAACCTCTGCAGTTCTGCGCTTGCTATCTTTTCTTCCGTCTCTTTTTGTACGTGGTTCTCCCATTCGGAGATGAAGTTATCTGTTTCTTGAGTTAATTTTTCTGCTATTTTTCTTTCCCTGTTGAAATGGTCTACAAACACTTGTTCCTCGAATCGACGCGCTTGCTGTAATTGTGGTTGAGATATAATATGATGTACCTATGAATTCATTGCATTCTAAAATTCACAAAAACATTAATCATTCGAAAAGTGTTTTAACTTTTCCGATCACTTTATTCTTTTATGGATACAAATTGGTATTCAAAAATATCTTACAATTTGATTTTTCATCTGTTCTTTTTCTCTTGCTAGTTCTTCCATCGCAACTCTTATTGCCTTATTGTCCAGTTCTCGTTCTTGCATCTTTTCGTTTCTGATTCTTGAAAGTTTCATCGCGTGACCTTCAATGAAGTTAGATCTGTTTTTCTCTTGCTGCTCCTTCTTTTTCTTAATAGCTAAAATTATTTTAAACTCTTTAATTTTAAAGCATAAAATATAACGTATTACAGTAATTATTTATGCCTTTGCAGTATAAATATTACGAATATCGACACTCGCACGGCTACGAGTATTCCATAATGTGATCAAAAGCGTTCGAAGCCCTTCAACAAGCACTTAACCAACGCTCTACTTTAGCTTGTCATTCTGAAAGGCAAGCAGTTTTTAATGTTGCCTTTAATTTAAATCATTGTGTCCTCTACAATACACCTCATTATTATTTCTATCATCAAAGTGTTGAATGGTGATGATAAATGTGTTTTAGGGCTTTTCAATAACTATAACTAGATCAAGTTGCTTATCATTGTAAGTTAATTGCAAAATCGTTTTAAAAAACTCCACAAATAACAAAGTGATTCAGAATGTTTGTACCTGCAAAATAATCTTCTTCCAGTTTCTTCTTTATTCTTTCCAGCCTTCTATTTTCTAGCTCCCTATCATATTTTACTGTTTCTCTTCTCTTCTTGTTGGCGCTGGCTATTTGTTCATTGTAGAATAATCTGCGTTCCACCATCTCTTGTTTCAATCTCTCTGCTTCTTGACGTTCATATTCACCCTGGAAATTGAATTATTTATAGATATGTTAGGAAAAAAGGTAAGGGTTGTTCTTCTTTCTAGCCTTGTTTTAACGAGCAGTAATTTGATATTGTATATATTTAGCGATCAAGCCAACCTTTATATTCACGGTATCTAAAAGAACCTCATGCCACAGTTTTTCCATTTGTTTCTCTTGTTCTTCTATCATTTTCTTTTCTTGCATTTGCATTTTTTGCATCTTCTTTAATTGCATTTCATCCAGTTTGGTGCATTGCATACCTTTTGCTCTGTAAATTGTATTTAACTTTAGTTTTCTTTAAGACGTTAGAAAAATATGTAATACGTATTCATGTATTATTTACCGGTTCTTTATAGTTACTTATGCTTGTTGTATTTATTACATTATATCCTACTATGTAGAAGTTGATAAAGCCTAGTATAAATTTTAAATTGAATAATTCGTACTCTATTCAACTAGATTATAAGTAGATACGTTATTAAGTATGTTATCGTGGTCTATTCTGATGAATAAATGTTTCTATCTCTATTGATTAATTAGAAAAATAAAAAACATGAACTGTGACTATAACATGTGTGAATAATATTTAATAGATGTCGCTCTGATCACATAAGGTCAGGGTGCTTACTTATCTTCTAACACAAGACTTGTGTGGTTAAAAATAGCTTACATCTGCTCTCTTTCCAGAGCCATTTCACACTGAACAATCTTTTCTCTTTCAATTTCTTCTTCGTATTTCTTTATCTTGTTATATCTATCTTTACAAAATCCGCACTCTTGCATCGCTTGTTTCGTAACTAACTCTTGTATTAATTCTTCTTCTTCCGCTTTTAGCAAGAGCCTTAGCCGCTCTCTTCTTTGTCAGAGTCTTCTGTCTTCGTCGTTCAGCTTTTCTCGTACTTTTTCCCCCACTCGGTTGAAAATAGCTCTGAACGATAAATGAATTTGAAATTCAGATAGGTCCCTATATCCTTCAAAGGTTTTATTGAATTTTTTCAAATGTTCTTACAATATTTATTCTGTTTGATTGCAACTAACAGTTATCATCAGGATTGTACAATTATTTATTGATTTTACCTACATAATATTTTTATTATATTTGCTTTCGTTATGTACATACAATTTGTTGATAAATAAATATCTGCAATGATTATTATTTATATTATCTGACCATCAAGCGTGATAGCTGCCAAGTGGTTGACTATTAGGAATTTTAAAAAAAGGCTTACTTCTGTAAATGCACGGAGTCGTAATCAACGATGTCAGCAACTTTTTTCATTTCCTCCACGTTTACCAAAGATTCCATGTCGCGTTGTTGGCGAACCTGAGAACGGTGTGAATTTGTAATTTGTTTTTAACGAAGAGAGTAGCAAATGAGCAAGCTACAAGTGGCCGGTACGGACCCTCGTTACCAGTTACCAAGGTCTCATAGGACTACAGGTGTGGGAATGTTTTTGTGAATGTATAAATAATGAAAATACCATACAATCACCTCAGAAAGCTCATTAAAATCGGTTCAGCCATTCCCGAGATTAGCCCGGACAAAAATACAGACAGACACACAAAAATTTTAATGAGTTTATTTGTGTTTTAGTTTCGCGTAAATAACTATGTAATAACGATTAGTAAAAAACAGTTATTTGAAAATCACAGACAGACACTTCAATTTTATTTATATCTATAGATTATGTACGATCGCTTAACATGGAGGAATCTTACTCACCCTCCAAAACTGGGCTGGGTGTCCGAAGTAGACACCCTGCTTAACTTTCAATTTAGCCAAAACCATTATTTCAATGTTTAAATAGGAAATATATTTTGTAAACCGAAAACCCGCTTAGTTATTTCAGTCGCGAAGGCTGTATCGACCCATCTACGTCCTACTGTTGCTGTGGTTACTGTGGCATTAATAGTAACACAAATACATACATAGGAATAACAAACAAATTAACAAGAGGACGCGTCCATAGATCAAAAAAACAAACTTTATTTAGGAAGGAAGTATAAAAACTATGTGTTCTGACTTCTAATAGCTTATTTGTTTATTGAGTCCAGTTAAAAAATTGACAGAGACAGAGCCGAGACCGCGCCGAAACCGAGTCAGAGACAGAGACAGGGAGACAGAGCGACCGAGACCGAGACCGAGACCGAGACCAAGACCGAGACAGGGACAGACAAATACCACAAATATGGACAAATATGGGTACATTAAAAGATTTTACAGAATTATTAGTTCATTTCATATTTTGCATTTTACGGGGTACCAATTTAAGAATGATACAGTTATTTAATGGCTTCTCGTTCGCGGGGTCGTTTCTCTGTCGGATAGGCCTGAATAATAGATTTAGACACCTGATATGGGTCTGGCTGTTTGTGTATTTTGTTTTGGTGGCCGCGACACCCACAATACGCTGTACGAGAGTAGAAAGATGTGGGTGTGACGCGTTACTTTACATTGATAATTTAATAGTACATACCGACTGCAGCAATTAACACAGTCGGTACTATATTTTGGCCAATTTTGTTTTATTGCATTAGAAGTCTTAGAATATCCATATCTTTGACCTCACAAAGTATTAAG
>DWUN01004759.1:0-10456 GCA_018249975.1 Passova gellias | reverse complement strand
CTTCGTCTACATTCATCACTCTCTTCATGCATACACGCCGGTTTCGGAGACTCTTGACTCCTCCGTCAACCAGTATCGAGATTCGACAGTATGGGTCTCCCTCGACGCCTACATCTTGTTTTATATTTTATTGTAATAGTATTAATTGCGGTACCCGATAGTCGTACGTGATACATCCATATGTTGTATCCATTCGGACTACGAATACGAGCGCAGTGTTGAACAGAAGTGACTGCTACATGACGTGCAGTGCAGTGGAACAGGGGAACTGTGCAGTGCAGGGGAACAGGGGAACTGTGCAGTGTGTAAGAAGAGCGCATCGCGTACTCGTGGTTCCGATCATTGACGACACACACATAATCTGGTGCCTATCACTTTATATCTGCATGAGTGCAATTTAGATTTGAGTTTGAAAGTTTTACAATTACCGAAAATGGAAAAGATAGCGACCATCGCACTCTGTGATTCGCAGAAAAAAATTCATTGAATTACAAAGCCCGCACGTTTTTAGTTAGGATTTAAGTATTATCATACTCCCGAATGAAAAATATGTTAAATATTTCACTGTAGTTTTACGCTTTAGATACGAGTAGTTTGTAAGTTAAGTAGACGACTAGGTACATTTATTATATTGTAATAATGTTGATAAGATTGCCTTTGACGGTGGCGAAGTTAGCCTCGCGTATAATTAAGCTGTAAATAAACCGGCGAAGTAGCAACCGGAATTAGTCAATATATTCGTTGAATATCAAACTGATTCGCCAGTATTGTGAGCTTGTTCTTTATTCATGCATCCAATTCTGTATATGATTGTTTACGGAATTTATCCATATACTCGTAATATGTAGATAACTAAGTACCTATGCTCTATTTGGTGTATATTATGTAGGATTTGATTCGTTTTTATATAGTTCTTTATGAAAATGAATTGTTGATATGTAAATGACTTACTGTGTAAATGAGTCGATACACTATTTTGTTAAAATGGGTTTCACTAGGTGCTGCACTACCTACTATGTTCTGTAGATGTTTAAATGCAGTCATGAATGTAACAGCGAGTATATCGGGTGCCCCTTCCGTGGCGCCGCGCCGCCCGAAACTCGCAGCAGGCCGTCTGCAGTTCGGAGTGATCTGTTTGTGTTCCAACAGAGTATCTATCGCAAGGTTAAGGCAACATTTGAATAATAATTATTATTATAGAAGTAGCGCCTGGTTTTGTTTAAACAGTTCCGTAGAACCTTCCATTAGAGGTGTTGCGTAAATTGATTTTTATGAATGTTTCAATGGTACGAAATCAAATTTCCAATGTCATCTAAGGATTTGGCGCAGGTTAAGAACGGAAGCGGAAGCGTCATCTGAGTGGCCTTCTCTTCCTGCATTTGAGATAGAATAGAAAGGAAGAAATATAAACAATAGGTACATATGATATCGGTGTATGGAGGTGTTAATGTTTTTGGTTTAATTTTACTACCAGACTAGTTTATATTTGTCAATGTGTAATTGTTTGTGTTGTTATTAAGTTTGTTGTTTTTTTTATTAATTATTTTTGTAAGTTGTCGTCTAGGCCAAATGACGTTGAAGTATACTTCTCTATAATCCTTGGTGTAAACACGCGTAACGTCGACCAGCAGCATTCTCTACTAACTGTGACGTCTCAACTCCCAGGAGCCTGTACGCTCGCGGACAGGCCCAGGTCGAGTACGACCTCGTATTTTCGGCTCGTGGAGGCCGGGTAGAGACCGGGTAGAGACCGGGTAGAGGCCGGGTAGAGACCGGGAAGTAGTAACCGCTTATCATTAAATGACTGTATTGTTGTTGTCGTGAATAAAACACGAACGATTTGTGAACAGGCGGCAAATCGAATGAAACTGTTGTCAAATTACAATAAAGTTCCTTAACGTTGTCTTGTATTTCTATTATTACGTCCAACCGCTATTTAACACCTTTTTGATGATCGATATACGTATCGATCTACAATTACTAATTACAACATACGACGGGAAAAAATCTGTTTTAATCCCTACAAATATTATAAATGTGAAAGTAACTTTGTCTGTCTGCTACGCTTTCACGTCTAAACCACCGTACCGATGTTAATGAAATTTGGTACAGAGATAGACGTGGGAAGGAATATAGGCTACATTTTGTCGCGAAAAAAGGGGTTGAAGGGGCTAAAATGGGGGATAAAAGTTTGTATGAAAGTTCTTCATTGTCGAAGATAAAACCATGAAACTTTGTGTTTAGGCAGTTCATAAGAAATAAATAAAAAAAACTTAGCGTTTTTAAACTTTCGATTTCGAACTAATTTTTAAATCTCGTTTATGTGTATATTACTCTAAAGGTTTAGATTCGAGAGTGGAAGCGTTTGGCTTGCGAGGCAAACATATTAATTTAAAAAAGAACTACAAATAGAAATACAAGTACAAGTACAAATACTAAAACAAAAATTTCCGTACCGGGCCCTGTAACTCAAATTGTCTCTTTAGGAGTAAACTCCAAGAACGTTTCACATTTTCGTGTCGTTGCATCCGTAACAATTGTACCCCCACCCCCTCCCCCCATGTGCGCAAAGAAGTTTCACTTCAAAACAATATTTCAGTCTTTTATACACGCAAACAATAGAATTGCAAGAAGGTACGACTTCCTGGGTCGACACAATTTTAGTAACAGGAACGGATAGTATTGGAAGTCTTCGACCTCATTAAATTGAAATTGGGTAACTAATAAGGATGAGTATGAGTAATCCCCGATTCGTTATCGTAAAAGATTGGCAATGAACCAGTTACAATACTGGAGGATAAATTTATGTAAAAATACGATGCGAACACGGGCCGGCGGGCGCGGGGCTGGCGGGCGCGAGGCCGGCGCGAGGCCGGACGCGGCGCCGATAGCGCGCCCACGCCGCGCGCCGCCAGGCGCCGCCCACCGCGCGCTCGCCGCACCACCGACCTCGAGCTCTGTTCCTGAATTTTATTTTAAAAGGATAAAATTTGTTAATGATATTATTAAAACCTCTGAAATTTTAATCTATTTTACAAAAAGGTGAAAAATGGTTTAAAATACATTATGACATTTATTTATATGAATCTTCTCGGCTCGCCTGGAACTTAGGTATTTTTTCAACGAGAGGCCTAACGCTTATGTGCATTCCGTATCAGTGAAGTTTAACTCGTTGCAGGGATTCGATGACGGGAATACGGAATATGAACCGATGTAGGGGCAATGAAGTTGGCTTAGACTTGAAAAAAAATATATATTTGTAAAATTGTTTTATTATGCATGAAATTTCACAAATACCTGAACGGGCATTTAAAAGTAATAGATATTTTGTTATATCGCTATAGGGATGTCAGCACCGACGCGACTCAAGGTCCCGTCGGCGGGTTCCTGCTCCGGCAAGGTTGTGCAGGCCTGCGCAGCGCGAGCCAGGCGCGCCACTCCGACACAATGGCGCCTTTCGCTACACTCGCCCTTATCGTCACTCTGCTACTGCGCTCCACCGGTAAATACAACCCTTTAATGCCGATTCCCACTTTTCTAATGCGTCATTAGATGTATTAATTACGTACAACGTGAACGGTGATAATGCTACTCTGTGATTCCACGCTCGGGAAGCTCGTTCGTGTACAGTTACTAATGGAACGTGGAAGAGTTTTTAATCTCAAGTCTAAGCGCGGTTAAGGCGAATACGAGAGAGTGGTCTCTATTTCTCGCGGCCCCTCTCCCCGCCCCTCTCCCCGCCCGGCGGGGGGTTGTCGTTAAGCATGCCGCTATTGAGGACGATTTATTTTTGACGATGGACGCACCGTTGCACAGAATCCCAATCAGCGAGTGGAACGTGCAGCAACATGACGACGCTCGGCACGCAGCTGGACGCCATGCTGGCCACCTACGACCGCGAGTGGCCGCCCAGCCTGCCGGCCGCCGTGGAGCTGGGGCTGGACGTGCGACACGCCACCGTCAACGAGGTCTCCGCCACCGTGCGCCTGCTCGCTGACTTTCGTATGGTAAGAGAATTCCATTTTCGATTCAACATATAAATCTACATCAAATAAACAATTCTTTTTTTAACGTACGTTTTGTGCGCCGTATAAGGCAAAATATGGCTCGAACTAAAAATCTCGTAACACTTTCATATGTAGGTACTCATATTTGTGCAAATAAACGTCTTCGTCTTTGTCTTTTGGTAACATTATAAAACATTAGCTACGCCGATACTCATCAGCTACCCGATACTTACACAATTTCCAGACGTGGAAGGACAAGCGCCTAGCGTGGAACGCGAGCGACTGGGGCTGCGGCGCGACGCTGGTGGCCGCGGAGCGGCTGTGGCTGCCGGACGTGGGCGTGCTGAGCGCCGCCGCCGCCGCCCGCGACGCCGACGATGGCGGCCTGCGCGCGCTGCTCACCAGCGAGGGCCGCGTCACCCGCGTGACCCGCCTGGACCTCTCGGCGCCGCTCTCCATGGATCTCACCGCGTGGCCCCACGACGAGCACTCCGTGACCTTCAAGTTCGGCTCTCGGTCGCACTTCATCGACCAGATCGAGCAGACGGTTATCGAGTACAAGGTCCGTAATAACGGACTGTGAAGGTGTTCATTTGCAGCTACAGTCTATTCGCCGTCAGCGACATGGACGAAGACAGCGTGTGGAGTGTTGACGCCGCTTGCCCACGCTCGGACTGCGTAGTGCAAGAGCTCGTACACGTTAGAGTGCCAGGATTACAACAAACTGTCGCACTTTTTAACGCATTCAATGTACTGCGAGCGAAATATACTAAAAGGTGTTGTACATAGGTACAGAAGCCATAAACCCCTTTCAAGTAAAGTGATAATTTTGCATAGAAAATGACAATCAGTCGACGACTCTATTGAGATGGGATTTTAGTTGTAAATTTGTTTAATTTCGCCGTCAATAATGAGGTGTTAAAACTTACTATCGAGTGATATTCGTAAGTATTCGTGACTCACTTAGTGTTTAAAGATTATAAATTGTCGTCGCCCGTGCCATCGCCAGACGACAGTCTTCGAGTCCGGAGGTTGGCGAGTGGTGTCGGTGGAGGCTTCGGAGTCCACCCTGCTGCGCGGCGGCACGCAGACGCGCGTGGCGGCTTGGACGGTGCGGCTGCGGCGGCGCGCGGCCGCGCACGCGCTGGCCTCGCGCGCCACGCTGGCCGCCGCCGCGCTGGCGCTGCTGGCCGCCGCGGTGCTGCCGCCCGCCGCGCGCGCGCCGCTGTGCGCCGCCGCCTCCCTCATCGCGACCTTATGGTGACCGCCCCCTCCTACCGTTCTTCGAACGTATAATTGTGATCGGTTCGATGATTTATTTAAAAAATAATGTCCTCGCGGGAGCTACGGTTCGCGTAGATTTAAATCGGAAGCGCCGAGTTGTACCGAAGGAGCGGCGAGCGTCGTATGAAAATAAGTCGTGCGGTGTCGCAGGCTCATGTCGGCGGCGGCGCGCACGAGCGGCGCAGCGGCGGCCAGCGCCCCGCGCGCCCTGGCGCTGCTGGCCGCGCTGGCTGCGTGCGGCGGCGCGGCGGCGGCAGCAGCAGCGGCAGCGCTGCGCTTGGCGCGCTGCTCGCTGCGGCCGCCGCGGGCGCTGCGCTCGCTGCTCTCCAGCACGGCGCTGCTGCGCAAGCTGACCGCCTTCGAGGTGACACACTTTCGCGTTACTACTTGACAGCGTAGACTCGTGGAGCCATTTCTTAAGAACCAGCAGGTACCGTTTTAAAGCGCTTTGTAAAATATTGTAATTTCTTGTAGTCCACAATAAACTGCAAATTCTTCGACTATAACCGTCAGACTTCTCGTTCTCGTATTCGGACGTTTATACAAAGTAACTTCATGATCCTGAGCGAGAAACGTCCAAGCGAGCGTGTCATTGGGTGACGACTAGAACGTAGTCCAATATTTAACATAATCGGAAATCTAAACATGCTGCTTCTTCCAACTCCTACTCGCCGAGGCCTAAAACATTCGCATGATGATCTGCGATCGACCATCGCATAGAGATGCTCGATGAACATCGCTGTTCGATGATCATCGATATTGAAAGCAAAAACATTCATGTTTCAAGATCGATGTTGCTATACAAAAAATATAACATCGATGTTAACGGAATCGATCATCGACGTTAAGTCACGGCCTCACGCACGACCAATGCAACTTACGAAACAATTCAAATTCTTTATCAAAATTACTTTTCCTTCAGTCAATTGATAAAAAAATATTGGAATATGTAATAATTTGTTGTTTGTTTATTAATGTCTAACAATTTTACGGCATTTTATTTCTTTGTCAATTATTAACAAAAATATCATCGATGTTTTCCAACATGCTATGTAGATCGCCTCTGATATTTTCACCTACAATCACTTTTCAATCGCAGAAAGCTTCTAGACGGCATGTTTCTGTATAAACTGATCAACGGCTATATAGATGCAGCATACCTTCTGTCTCAAATCAATATATATGTTCCAAGAAGACTGCCGAGACTGTCGTAATACAAACCTTTTGTGAAAAAATCTGCACTTTCAAACCTCGGCCATTATTCCCTCTTAAACAGAGTATTCAGAAATTACAACGCTATTCACAACTTAAGCGTCGACTTAGTTGCGCTTGGAATATTATACAAGAGCAACAAGCTATAGATATATTCTCTAATAGTCCCCGTATATTTAAAAACTATATATTCGCCTCTCACAAAATTTATCATCTTAGGACCAAATTTACCCCTTCCCTTAAAGTAAGCTTCAATAAAAATGTTCATTTATGTTTTATTGTACTCTGCATATTTTAATTAATAATGTTATTAAATTTTTAAATGTTTTTGCTTGTGTGTATTTATGATTGTGTAAGAGATAAATTATTGCATTTTTGTCTGTACCTGTAATTGAGCTGACACTTATGTTAAAAATATTGGCATGTGATATTTAAATGTTTGTATTAGCGTAAACTTTGTTGGTGCAACTTTAAAAATAAAATAAAAAAAACATCGATGTTCGGTGTTCGATAAATATCGAACATCGATGTTGCGCTTTCGTTTATGACATCGATGTTAAAATCGATGTTTTTCTAATATCGATCATCCCTACCGTCGAACGATGAATGCCCGCAAAGTGCCGCCGAGGACGCGGGCCGCTGCGCCGTGACGTAATAAACCTGTCATTCAGATTGCGACTCGACACGGTATCTGCTCGATCCACGACCGTTTTATAAAGACTTAAATAAATTCAAATAAACTTCAAATCATACAAACAATAAAAACTTGATAAATATTGTCATTGAATTCTGATAAGAATAGATACACGCGTCGGGTATTCTCCTTCTACTTTTTATTATAACGGACCTGTAGGTATACTCCGTCACCGGGCAATAGTGGCCAAAAGCCGCTACGGTGGTAAATGTATGTTCAATGAGACGGGGGCTGCGCGCAGGCGGCGGGCGCGGCCGAGGAGAGCAGCGCGTGGGCGGCGGCGGCGCAGCTGCTGGACGCGCTGTGCGTGCTGGCGCTGTTGCTGGTCGTGCTGCTCGTGCTCGCGCTTTGCGTGTGACGTCATCGCTACTCTCGTGAGGCGGGACGGCTCCATCTCGGCGTCGATCGCATCGTTTGTATCGCGCGGCATCTCGGCCGGGACGCGCTCATATTTTATTAATAAATTTTGATAATCCGTTTGATAACTGTAATGACGTAGAGAACAGAGCCGACAGTTGCCGCGGCGCTCGGCGGGTCGATGAGTTACAACATTATGTGCAATCCGTAAATTTAACATTCGTTAAGAATGACATGTAACAATAATTTACGAGTACATTAAGATAACTTTGTATAGCAATAAAAGATTATTGTACTTAAACTATTTTATTACAACCTAATTTCTCATAAAATTATCTTGTAGATAAATGTGATGACAAAAGAATAACTGATAAAGCAAACATAACTAAACGAGTGACGGCTTTGGTCGCGGCGACGGCGAGGACGAGCGGGACGCGGGCGCGCGAGGGGCACGGGGGAGCGGGGGCGCGGGGGGCGCGGACGCGCGAGGGGCACGGGGGCGCAGGGGAGCGGGGGCGCAGGGGGCGCGGAGCGTCCGCCGCGCCTTGCTTATTTAGTACAAGTAGATATTTCAGATGATCGATAGGAAGTTTTTTCTGCGAAATTCTCCCAAGTATCATTGCTATCTAGTTTCGGTAGCACGTATTATATTATGAATACTAACCATCTAGACAGTAACAACCGTAACCGCTGTGCGGAAACGATTCATCGCCCGCTACGAGGGGGCCCCACGTGCACATACGCTGAAAGATCATATTTCACTATACCAGTACGCTTACACATATTTATTGCTATATTTTTACGAACTTCGACCGGTAGCGAGACCCAGACGTTTGGGAATGTCGCGCTTCGTACAGTATTGCGTAACATTTCTACGAGGTTTCCGTCGAGCGGCGGCGTAGAGCGCGCGCTCGGCCAGCAGCAGCAGCGTGGCGGCCAGCGCGCCGGCCAGCAGGAGGCGCACGGCGGGGGCCACGTCGCGCAGCGCCACGCCCCCCGCGCCCGCGCCGCGCGCTCCGCACTCCGGCCGCGCCGCAAGCCAGGCGCGTCGCGCGCGGCCCACCACGCCCACCTCGCGCTGCCACCGCAGCCTGGCCGCCAGCAGGTCGCGCAGGCCGGAGTGGCGGCGCAGCGGCACTGCCACCATGGGCAGCGTGAACGCCGGGATCTGCTTTAGGCCGCACTTCTCGCGCTCCGTGAACGTCTTGTCGATGACGTCGTAGCCCGAACTCTCTTCCACCTTCCGATCACAGGCCATCTCATAATTACAGTAATACCTAATCCTCGCAATCACTTACTTCGAGAACACTAATCGTATTTGATTAGTGTTATTTATTTATTACAATCGAAGACACGTGTCGGGTTGCGGCGGCGGTCGGCGTGCGCGCGCGCTATTTGTACAACAAGGATGGAGGACAAAGACAATTCCTTTTCCATGCCGTGTCAGCCCCTGTATAGCATGTATTGCGATTTATTAGTACGTGTTCCCAACGCGGCGAGCACCTGGAATGCGAAGAGACCGGTGCGCAGGCGCGCCACGCCGTCCGCCACGCTCAGGTAGGCGCGCTCGCCCAGCGGCCGCAGCTTGCGCCGGTACAGCTGCTGCGTTGCGGGATCCTTGCTCTCCTGAAATGTGCATTTTTATTAAAGTAAAACGTAAAATGCGATCGCAAATCCATTCTAAAGACTGTTGTATTATTTGATAACATCCGGTCATCTCTATAAGGATATGTCGAAAGTCGACTCACTGCGAAATAGACTCTCTTATAGGTGGTTTCCTGAACCCCCAAGGCTAGGGGCGAGCGCGCAAGGTCGTCGATGGTCTGGAGCGCGTCGCTGGGCGCCTGCAAGATGGCCACGATCTTCGCGGAGTACGCGGTGAAGGTGAACAGCGAAGTCAGCAGCGTGCACAACATTAGCACTCGAACCGACAGCAGCCGAGGAGACAGGCTCCAGCCTGGGTAATGTAAGTATATGAAACGAGCCATTTGATCTTTAAATGGGTTACTTATTCTTAAATAGTTCGTAATACATTCCTAGGAACAACCGTTTTATAGCATCGTCTAATAGTACAGTTATTCACAGAAGGCAAACGTTCGGTAACAAAATGATGGGGAAAGTACAACGCGCTACGTGGTGTCCAGCCTACCTTGTTGACAAATAGCTCCAATAGCGAAAGTACAGCACTCGGCGAGGGAGAGGGGCGCGAGGTGGGCGAGGCGGCCGGCCAGCGCCAGCAGCGCCGCGGCCGCCGCGCACACGGCCGCCGTGGCCGCCCACACGCCGCGGCCGAACGGCAGCAGGAACACGTTGGACACCGCCGACCGCGCCGGCTGCCGGAAGATGAACGCGCCTCTGCAACGGAAACATGCCGACGCGTGGAGCGAGCCCCGGCCCGGTCCGGACGTGCGATGGGATGCGGCCGACGGTTAGGTTACGCATATTATTTCCGACAAAGCTTAGCCATTTTAAAATTATTCAAGGTACTCGAGGTAGTCCGGGAACTCAGAAGTGAGACGGTAAAGGTACGGATAACTGTTAAGATGTTTGATGACGGACGACTACCTGACCACCACAGTCTCGGAGCAAAAATGTAGCACGCGCCAGCGATCGGCCCGCATGAACATGGAGGCGACGCCGAGCTCCGTGGTGCCGCGCTGCAGCAGCCCCGCCAGCCCGTCGAACGTACCGTTGCGCTCCTCGCCGTACAAGTCTACCTGCTTCATATCCATCCTGTAAGTATAGGAAACATTTCAAAATCCTTTTTGTCCCACGAATAATAATATAAATAATAATAATACATTTATAATAATAGAAATTATATACATTGACTGCCTCGTTGGTCGTGCGGTTGCTAGCGCGACTGCCGATCGGGAGGTCCTGGGTTCAAATCCCGGGTTGG
>DWUN01004758.1:0-10456 GCA_018249975.1 Passova gellias | reverse complement strand
GCCGAAGTTAGATAATTAAAACATGACCTTCATTGAGAGTATGTATGTACCTTATAATGAATAAAACAATTTGAATTAATGTTCATAATTTTATCATTCGCCTCCCAGGTTCTGATGGACGACCTGTTGATCTATAACGGCACGCTAGAGTGCGCCACCGGCGAGGAAATATTACCGCAGTGGGTTTGTCTTCAAGACGTGGATAGCGACACGCTCACGCCGAGGTATGTTGATTGCTTTACAAAGAAGGTAACGTGTTTTAATATCAACAATTAGATAACTAAGGCATTGACGCCATTTTGAACATTTTATAGATAAAATATTTATTACTTATTATGGCCATTTGTCGTTGGTCTATTGAGCA
Source organism: Passova gellias (assembly GCA_018249975.1). Lineage (NCBI taxonomy): Eukaryota > Metazoa > Arthropoda > Insecta > Lepidoptera > Hesperiidae > Passova > Passova gellias. The sequence goes on along the minus strand of DWUN01004758.1, from coordinate 10,092 downwards.
CCGTCGGATCTTTATTAATGCAAAATGTATTAACGGCTCTTTCTATGATAGTTTTAATATTTCAATTGCAATAAATACATTTTTACCTCCTATACAAATCAGAATAATGACAGCATAGATTTAACAAAAAACTTAACATCGATTGCTGTTTTAAAATATTAAATTCACTAATATATCACTATCTGTATCGATTCCCAGTTTTAATCGAATTATTAACATTTGAGATCACGTGATAAGTTCGCCAATCGGTCACTGGAAAGGAAACCAGATGGATAGTTAAGATGTTAGTTCGCAAGTACTCATCGGAGCCGTCGTATTGACAGTGTGTCGGAGCTGAACCGGCGCACGACCACGAGCGGCACGGGGCCGCCCGCCGGCGCGCGCCCGTACACGGCCGTGCTCTCCCCGCGCCGCGCCGCCACCTGACTGCCGCCTGACCTCCGCCTGAACCCCACCTGACCCCCGCACCGTCCGCACAAGCCCCGCCCACTTCAACCATTATCATTGACCAACTTTCGATTGTCGCTAGAGGACTGTCGGACGTGTCATTAGTAAATGGCTTATATGTTTACGTGCTACGCTCACGAAACGTTCCCCGACATCCTGTACAAGCTTATCTGTAGGTATATAAGAATTTTATGGAGGATGTATTTGATTTTACCTTTTGTACAGCGGGCAAAATCGTAAAGGACGTACAAATATGGTCGTATGTACAAAATATGTGATTATTCTTATGTCTAAGAATATTTACATTATTGCCCCATTGTTAGTGTATATTATGTATAATAATGCTAAAAGGATATTAAATATATACAAGCTAAAAATTTAAATGGAAACATGCGTTGGGTAATATCAACATCAAACATTGTAGTTGGCCTTTCAATTCTGTCCTGTGCCTTTAAGGTTAATGAAACTACGTAGGTACTGCTCTATCTCAAGCTAATACCCTATATGTTTTATTATATATACAATAAATGTTATTATTATTTTTAAATTACTGTAAGTAGATTTAGAAGATACCGCAATAATAATTGCAATGTCATATATGTAGGAGCTAGACAATTCCGTAGACTGCACTGAAGCCAAATAATTTGTTGTCAGTTGTTGTTGGACTTTGGTATAATAATAATAATGCAAGTCCCTTTTGCCAGTATCGATTACCTTCTGTCTGTCTAATGTTTGTATAGTGATGTACCTAACTTGCAAATTTTATTAAGTATTTTGTCCTATCTGTAGCTAACTTTTTGTACCAAAAATATATTAAATTTACAAAAGATCACGCAATTTTCTTATTTCTCTATTTTTTCCTTAAATAGGTATATAAATCAGATGTTCAATCTTTGTAGTCGTGCTACGGGTAACGCCATCTATTGGCGACTAGTGAAAGAATGCATTAAAATAAAACAGCTAGGAATATTTGCTTATTTTATTGTTAAACTAACAAATCACAGATTGCACATATCGAGCATACCTACTAGTCTATTGGTGGTGAAGGAACTGTTAATTTAATGCTTATTGAAACGGTAATTTTGTAACCTAACAATCTCTTTTTGTATCGCATTTTTTTAAATGATTCCAAAGTATTTCTATCTACTTTCGTACTACAAAGTAAAAAATTCTAAAACTTATTGGACATATTGGAAAAACGTAGCAAACGGGATACAATACGACCTCGACGTTTCGTTCCGAGGCGATATTTGCCTATTTGTCTATCGCTCTATGAAAGCTAAATCCATCAGGCTATCCGCCGTCAGTATAGCGAGTCACTCAACGGCTCATACTCAACTCAACGTCTATATACTTAAAACATCACTCTCAGACAAACAGTTCCAATTTCAGAATCAAATAAAACAAAACAAGTACCATGTTCCGGTTCATTATCTCAAAATTAACATCGTCGACTAATTCCTGTAACATCACCGAGACATTCATGCGTTTGTCAACATTTTTAACGCGTTTCAGCCCTATTCAGTTGTCTCTCAGAGTACAGAGAAACTCGCCCAGCGGTACAATTAGAGTCCTACTGACTTTTACTTAGCAGTCCAATCGTTAGCAATGTTCGACGATAGCAGTCTAGCCGCTAGCCAGCGATAAGAGTTCAGCGAGGGAAGGGAACAGTCGGCCTGCAGTCGGTTGGTGGGGCGCGTTCAGCTGAAGAAGTAGACGGAGTCTAGCACGGAGCGGATGTCGAAGTCGCCCGTTTGCGGCACCGCACGCAGCAGCCGGTTCACGCGCCGCTTGCCCGCGCCCCTCGCGCCCTCCGCCCCGCCCGCGCCGTCCTCCTGCGCGTGCACCTCGCTGCAACACACGCCGATGTCACTAACCCGCCTCACTACCGATGTAAGACGAGATCAGTGAGTTAATCCTGCCTATACTTAAAACGTTTCAGATTAATTGTGAACCATGCCCATTATTCTTCCACACAAGCTCCATACAGTAGGGTTGTCTGGAAGAGATCGCTCTTTCAGCGATAAGACCGACCGCCTATTTTCCGTGCATTCTTCTTGTATACCAATATATGTAATTATGTGTATATGGTGTGCGATAAAAAGCTATTGTATTAGTGACGGTATAATTCAGTTGATTTTTAAAACGGTTCAAATGATGTTGCTTTTCTATTAGCAAAGTAGCAGGTAGTAGTGTAGTAGTAGGCCCCACACCAACCTTTCTGGGTAGCTGTACTGTTTGACGAGATAGTCGGACAGGTCTTGCAGTATCGGCTGCGAGTGGAGGGCCACGAACTGTTCGCGGCATATCTGGAAAACATACATTTATTGTTGTGTACTTTGTATTATGGTACCTATTGTAAGTCATAAATCATTGAATTGACATGCTTTTTTCGCCAAAAAAACATGACGAAACGCGTCACGATTTCAAAGACAGAGATACTTGCTTCCTGCCTACCCCATTAGGGACCGGGCGATGTGATTTTTTGTTTTATGTTTTTTTCAACAAACACCATACAATTTATTCTGCGTCTGAATATAATAGATATTATTGATATTTAACTATTGGTAATTAACTTATTTATATAACATACTCGTATATATACATATACATATGTAGTTTATCAGCGGACTGGTAACCATAGTACGGGCTACGCATAGCTTGGGATCAGATGGCCGCGGTCTAAGGTGTCCTAAGATATTATATCTCTGCGAATGAAGTGAGTCTACTACTCGCTAAGTAAAAAACTAAGTACTGAGTAGTACCTGGTTCATGCGGTCGACGGAGTGCGGGTGCGTCCAGAAGCAGTCGTGCACGGAGACGAAGGCGACGGCGGCGGCCTGGCAGCGCAGCGCCGTCAGCATCATGTGCGAGGAGTCCAGCGAGTGGATGAAGTTGGGCGGGAACGCGTTGCGCTGCTTCATCGTGCACGGCCGCCTGCCGAGCGCGTATAGCTCACTTTCAACTTCACATTTCAAAGAATCAAAAATTGACATGCACCTTGGACATATTTTATATACAGAATTTCTTTTAGTTTACTATTTATCAAGTCCTATATCATTGCTACTTAAAGCTTTGATATTTAAACAGTGGTCAAGTCAAGTTACGTGTGCCGGTCGAGCGGCGCGTGCGTGGCGGCGACGGGCGGCGCGGCGGCGGGCGGCGTGGCGGTGCGCCGGTAGTAGGGCTGCAGCACGGGCAGCCCCAGCGGCGTCACCCAGCGCACGCTCTCGCCGCACACGCCCGCGATCACCCTGCCGACGGACGCGCGCGCATTACTATCGCCTCATTCTCTAAATACTAGGAGTATCTGATTCAATCATGAATGCTGGGAGTATATGATTCAACCGTGAATCATCATGTGAAGACATTTCTTATACAGCCATTTGGTAATGAAGGCAAATTCCAATGACGATAGTTTGATTTAATCTGAAGTTCTTGGTTTGTAATATAAACAACGTTAATTCATTTTCAAGGTACCCAAACATTTTCCTCCACAACACAGTTTAAAAAATCTGATCTTAATCTAGGTATACAGTTAATAATAGAGCAACTCACTTAGCACAGTCCGTAAACCAGTCCTGTATGAGCTTCGTTGAAGTGAACATCTCACGGAGGCTGTCGAAGGTCTTTGTTGTGAGGTAGTGTGAACATGTCCACACGTGTTCCTTGGGAAACTCGTCGATATCTGTCAACAGAAAGTTACTGATTATGCGTTACGTTATTTTGTATTCTTATCAGTGAATGGAGATGAACAAGTTGAAATTACCTAAAAAAGTTTCATATATGAGGATAAAGTAATAGGATGTGATAATAAGTCCACTGGCAATAAAATTGGCGCAAAGGACCAGATTTATTATATACTGTTATTAAAAATTGTGATAACCTTGTTATTGTCTCGTTGACATTAATATTTTTGAAAGCACAAAATAGCAATTTTGGGGCCTTTAAGAATTTTAACTTAAATCTCAGGTATGTGGTAATACCCTTTAGCTGTTTAGCTATTTGGAGCCGCGCTCCGAAGCGGGTGACGCCGTACACGGTGGTCATGACGGTCTGCTTGATCACCTTCCTGCGTACAAAATTTTCTAGGATAATGGCCGCGGGCACGCCCGCTGCCGCGTCACGGGCGCGCTGGATCTCGACCTGGTAACATTCAAAATAAAATCTAAGAACTAAGAAAACACGGAAACACCGTTTACTACTGACAATTAACGAAGTCTATTTCGGATGTAGGCATAAAGTCATCTGATTTATAGTATTTTCATTCATAATTAAAATTACGTTATATCAAATGGTTAAATATATTTTTTCGATGAAGACCAGTAAATCAATAGGCAGCAGTTATAAGTGGCCGCTACTGCCCACGGATATCTGCAATCAAACTGTAATAGCGTTATATCTATAGGTAGGTTTATTACTCTTTGGTGTTAAAACGTATACAAAACGTGCAAAATGTAAGCGCGTGTCAGAAAAAATGGTAATGTACGCACGAGCGCGGCGACGTCGTTGTAGACGTCGTGAGGGCGCGCGCGCGGCGCCAGGTTGACGGCGGCGGCGCCGCGCGCGTCGCGGCCCAGCGCCGCGTAGTGCTGCAGCCCGTTGCACGAGCCGTCCTGGTGCACCGGGAAGCCGCACATGTACGCTGCACACACCGCACAAGAAGATTTATTTTTATCATTTAACTGACAAACAGGCAGACGGGCCTCCTGACAGTAAGTAGTCACCGTCGCCAATGGACATTGCCATCACCAGAGGCGTCACCGATACGTTGCCAGCCATGAAGGACTCCGTTTATGCCTCTTCTGAAGAATCGCATGTCACAGAACCAATATCATACGGATTGCGTCATTGTTACTGACGTTTACCCTTCATACATCGCCCGACATTTAAAATGCAGCAACCAAAATTTCATATACAATTGATATTAACTGTTAAACCCACCTTCAGGATCTGGAGATCTGACAGCTTTAGCAATCTCCATACAACAGGCCAAGGTCTGCCACGGTTCTTCGGATTGTTTCCACCATCCTTTACCGTTCAGCGGTCGATCGGCTGAGTCCAGAATATCGTCCATTATGCTCTCTGCATATTCGAATCTGACCAATTAAAATGTTAGGTTAGTTTCGGTATTTCAAACGAAAGGTAAATGTTCAATGCATTCATCTTCCTTTATATCAACCAATTCTAGTCTTTCTATCTGCCCACGCGCTGATATTGCAACTCAAATTAACCTCATTTTTAAAATGCTCCTATTTAGTCCAATTGATTTACTAACTGAATCCAATTACATAGTTGACAATGATTTTAAAATTCAATGACAAACCTCTCTTCTATGGTGTTCCTCTTCATGGTGCCAGTGAGATTGACGGCGTGCAGCTTAAGCCAGCGTAGCCCATTAGGGCCCAGGGGCATTTTCTTCGCTAGAGTAAGCAGAGCCCTGGCGGCGTCCGCGCCCAGCACCGACACGTGCGGCCCCACCGCGTACACCCGCCCACGAAAGTCCATGTTGTGGGGCAGCCAGAACATACGGTCTCTAGACGACAAACATATCTGATATACAAAATATAACTTATAACCAAAAGAGAATTGGTATTATTATTTTGATACATCTGCTTTGAACCATCTGAAATAATTTTCTATGGAAAATGCAGATAGTTCCTTTTTTCCGCTATTTAATGTGTGGTGTTTAATTTACGTACAACAGTCAAATTGAAGCTGAAGTTGAAGAAAGATAATCAGACAGATCAAGATGATACGACTTCCAATTTTTGTATAATATGAAGTTTAGAAGGTAACCTGTAATGATTGGCCAGCGACAGTTTGTATAGCGAGTCGCACCACAGCGAGTGCATGTCGGCCCGCGCGCGGTTGATGGCCAGCCGGCGCTTGAGCGCGCTAGAGCCGCCCGCGCCCCCCGCGCCCCCCGCGGGCGCGGGGAACTGCGACGTGTCCAGCGCCGACGCGGGCGGGGGAATGTCCAACTTCTTATCTCCACCAGACCTGTACGAGAGAACGTTATTTAACAATAACGTTAAAAATACTACGTTATAAAAACTCCAAAATGCGTAAAAAAAAGTAAAACCAATAACAAAAAAATTATAAACCTAGAGAGGGTACAACTAATATTACAGTACTAGGCTTGATTATAGTAATACGTCAATGAAGATACTAACAAATTGGAACACAGTGTTCCAACTCCATTCAAGGTGGTAGGAACATAGTTATCATTGATCTATTATCTCGTTTTAACTGTATTTATTATAAGTAACAAGAAATTGCAAATTACAATACCTAAAAACTTGCAACTGCAAATCCAAAACAGGCTTGTTGATAAGCCACGGCACTTCGCCCAATTGGTTGAGACTGTCCAGTACCGGGTGCAGGGATCCCGGGGGCGCTTCTTCTAGAAGCTTAGATTGACTCATTACATAGATTGGCATCCTGGGAATTAGGAAACAGGGAGAGACATTAGCTTTGTGTAGTGCTTCTACTGGGAATCGGTGGTGTTATGATGCTTGTTTCAATATTTTATTTTAATGTTTAAAATTGTGATCACGTTCAAATAGTAAATGTACTATGTATACATATAAAAGAGAGTATATTCAAATAGTAAATGTACTATGTATACATAATTGGTTACAGTAAAAAAACACTACTAAAATAAACATATACCCCAAAAATGTGGAGTAAATTTTCAAAAAACTCAAATGGGCCTTCAAAAACGACGGTGGGACAAAAAGTTTGCAAGTTAAGGTCTGAAATCTTCGGAGTAAAGATCAACATAGATACATACAATCGATCGAAAGACAGTCGAACACGTTGCAGTACCTTATGAGGGGTGTTTCAGTGACTAGATAGGAGCCGGCGGTGGCCGAGACCCAGGGCGCGGGCGGCCCGCACGTGGGCGCGAGCGCGGCGCGCACGTGCAACGCGGGCGCCGCCGCCGCCGCCCACAGCCGCGCCAGCGTGGGGTGCGGCTTCAGCTCCAGCCGCACCAGGCGCCCCCACGGCCGGTGCACCTTGTACACGGCCGGCAGCTTCTTGCTACACGACAACGACACATTTACATACATTTATATACAAAAATTGTATGATAAAAGAATGTCTAAACAGATATACGATGCGAGTGTTATGGAGACCGAGACTTTCATATCTAGACCAAGTAGGTCAGACACTGGTTGAAGGGAGAGTCAAGAGTCAAACCACATCGGGTTTGTAAGGACATAGATATTTTACACTCGAGTGTTTTTTGCTTATCACACACAATTTAAGAATCAAAAAAAATATTCTAACTGTGAGCCAGAAAATGACACACCTCAAGTGTTTTGAAGAATAGAAGTTACTTACGGTTTGGCCTTTGATTTAAACATATTAATATCAATCTTCACATCGTTGATGATGATATTGTAAAGATATTTGCCAATATTTTGTCGGATCTCCATTGGCCATGGATTCTCTTCTAAGTCCTGTGAAAATATTCACCAAATATAACAAAGATTGTCAATGTGGTAGAGACAATAATCTATTAAAGTTTTAGACAGGTTATATCACATTGGGAGGGACCCAACAAGTACATGTGGAATCTTAAGGATTCTTATCTCTATGTAAGTAATGGACAAATAAAATTCACAGTCGGCATGTTAATCACAAGTACTAAAAAAAATCTTTGTAAAATCTCATAAAACAATTCTTATAGAATTTTTTTATTTATCTATTAAATACCAACCAAACTGGCACCGTTTCGATTCTGGTGCAGCAACAGCTGCCACGCCTGCCGCGGGTTGTACGCTCGCCCGCTGTCATCTAAGGCGGACCTCGTCAGATACCAAGTACAGTATGCGTCATAAATTTCCTCAATCTTTTTCAGCACTCCGTTGCGACGACGCTGCTTTATTTGGTACCTGGTAACAAAAACAATTAAGACATTGTGTTATTGTGTGCCCAGACAGCTGGTAAACATACATAATATATGTATGGGCTTTTTAAACGTGGAATGAATAGGCAATCTCCTAGGTAACCATGCTATACTGTAGGCCACATCATTGCTTTGCATCAGGCGAGATCGAGTCCAAATACTAGCCTATTTCAAATATAAAAAACAAAATAACTAAATATACTTACTTGTGATATACTTGCGTGCCCAGATCCCTCTGCAACAGCTTCAGCGTAGGGCTGTACGACTCACTGCCATCAATCAGCTTGCGGATTTCAATCATCATTAGCTCTACAAATTGATCCACCTATAACAATCTTACCAATTTTAATGTGTCTTTTTGCATAATCGTATGACATATTGACGATTTGTTGGTAATGGTATGAATGCGGCAACTTTAGGATAGAGAGTTATAACGCTAGTATTATTTATCTTTTACTTACTATATGTCATCAATATACTAAAGTTCGGTTATACAGGCGACTCAATTAAATACAACCTTAAGTCAGTTCGCGATCAGCCGTCAAGGGCCGCGCACGATTTCTTTCATACATTAGTAAATGGCCCTTCGAGCCGGATTAATATTAAGAAATATTTTTACGTCTATTTCATTTGTATGACATGTAACAATTGATAGGTTCAAAAAATACACTTCATTCATTACTGTTAGCGCAAGACTGAAGGTAAGGGCCATATTCAGGAAACGAACTAACCTCTAACACCTTCAAATATGGGTACAGCGTGATGGCGGAGTGGGAGGCGCTACTGCGAGATTTCAGTGTGCTTAAGTTGCGGATAAACGCTTCCTTGAACACTTCCCGCCACTCATTTTCTGTAGCTTGTAATTTTTCCCTCTGAAATTACAAGAAAATAACCTCACATCAGGAAATTCAAAATCAAATATTTCCTATTGTGATATCTTGAAATTATTTTAGTAATTTTCTTAATGTAAAAGGTCCTAGTTAAAATCGTGTTATAAACGTTATACATCATTATCTTATTTATCAATTAATAAATAAGATCTTGTACGCAATCATGATTGAAAAGTAGCCGGCGCAAATTTTCTATTGATATATTTGCTTAGAATGGGTATAAACTTTGGCCATTATTATTTGACCTTAAACAATATTGAAAATCAAGATTATGAAAGTTTTAAAACCCTCACATATTTGTTAACAGACGAAACTTCCTTGTTCGTGGCACTAATATTCTCGACTTCGATTTCCCCATTGATCTCCATCTCCAGCTGTTGCCGGCCCTTCTGTTTCAGCTGGTCCAAAGTTAGGAGATTATCCGCTGGAGATTTGAACAAGCCCTGCCTGTTTTCATATCTATCCAACTTTAGATCTTCCAGCAGCGGACAATCGTAGTCTAACAATGGTGGAGTATATTCTGGATCAAAGTTAGGTTGCAATCGCCTTACTGCCCTTAGCACTACTTCGCGTTGATCATATTGGAATTTTGTCTTGTCCAATAAGTCATTTAAGGTAATACCCTAAAATGAATCGAACGTTAAATTATAATACAATACAGCCCACAAATATAACTTGTAATATGCTTCATGAAGCTGTTGGAAGTTTACTGACTGATCAGTAGAATATGACAGAACAAAATTGTTTAATAGAATTGTATATCACTACATAGTATAAAACAAAGTCGCTTTCTCTGTCATTATGTCCCCTTGTTCCCTTAAATCTTTGAAACTACGC
>DWUN01004757.1:0-10457 GCA_018249975.1 Passova gellias | reverse complement strand
ATTAAGTACCTTTACATTCTGGACAGACTTGATTATCTCTACTTCCATACTAATATTATAAAGAGGCAAGATTTGTGCGTGTGTGTATGTATGTAACGAATAGTCTCAAAAACTACTGGGCCGATTTCAAAAATTCTTTCACCATTTGAATGCTACATGATCACCGATCAATATAGGCTATATTAATTACTAGCTTTTGGCCGCGACTTCCTCCGCGTGGAGCAGTTTGTATCTATATTAATTGCAATAGAAGAATTTTAGGACATTAAAACGCTGTCCAACGTCACTTATCTATTCCACGCGGACGTATGTAGTCGCGGGTAAAGGCTTGTGTTAGTATAAGTTGAGGAATGTCGCTTTTACAACTCAATAAAACGTTTTTGAGCTGAAGAATAATGTAAATATAAATGTACTTCATTATTCTGTTAATTAGAGACTCGTTTGCATTTACAACGTCAGAAGCCGCTCGAAGCGTCATTTCGACAGTTGCCACGTAGAAAAACTTCATTGCGTATGCAAATGACCGAGCTTGTTCGGAATGAATGAATGTTTATTGAACATCAGAGATTGACATATCAAATGTATAATAAACAGATTCTACTGAGCGACGTACCGGTGAATAGTTCAATGGTTACACTTGTAAATCTTGTAATATACTGATTGTAATTGATATTTTCCTTATTAATAGTGCTGTGTGAAAATTGAACTGTAGATATATTATATTTGTTAATAAAATTAATATTTTCCAATTTTAATTAATATTAACATAATATCCTAGGTGGTTTTAAACATTTAGTTTCGAGTATATACATATGTACAAGTCGGTTCCGTTATTTGTAAGCAGTATTTCGCTTTAGGCAAATGAAATTCCCACGCCACTTTTTACTCTTCTGATTCATAACGAGATTCGCTATCACATTAATATGGACTCTGCGTTAATTAGACAGTGGGACCATAGAAATGACGGAGGCGTTTATGACCCTTCTTTACATTTTTATTGACGAACTTGAGATGTTTCGTAAAATATATATCAGTCTGCAAGTTTGAAATTTTCGACTGGCAAGCCAGTTTTTGCAAGCAACACGTGACTGGCACGGGTCAAGACGGCGAGTATAACCTTTCGATCTCCCAAAACCAGTGCGATGTGTTAAGGAGGTTCCGGAACGTACGTTTTCTTGGAACGGTCACTATTTTGAGAGCGGCTAAGTGTCAAATAACTCAAGTCTAATAACTCGTTTACGAAACGTACCAGAGAACAGGCTGTCATATTAACTTTTCCACTGGTCAATAAAGATGGTTATTTAATATAAATATGTAACTTTATACCTCTGTGAAGACACGTTAATGTATACCGCACGAGTCAAAACTAGTATGCGATTAAGCGGTTCGCTGACCACGACGTGGGCGGTGGTGTATGGCGCGATAATAGGCAATGGATCAACATATTGAGACGTATAGCGTCGCCACAACACATTAATTGTTTCAATGTTAATGTTATCCCTACTAATATTATAAATGTGAATATAAGTTTGTTTGCTACGCTTTCACGTGAAAACTACTTAACCGACCATCATAAAACTATGTACACATATACTTGGAGGTATTCGAAGTAACACAGGATACTTTTTAAGAAAAAAAAGTTTGTTAGAGGTCGTTATTTACGCGGCAAAAACTGTGATACACTGATTTCCACGCGGGCGTAGCCGCGGGCAAAGCTAGTTTTCTATAACTCTTTCGATTCATACTAGTATGAGATCTTTTATATGCGATAATGAATAATTATTTATAAACTGCTAAGTCTGCATCGTCTACCACACGGGCCAAAAATGCAGTCTGACATATTACACGTGCCATAGGGAATATTCAAAGCTTTCTTTGCCTATGCCTCATGATATTTTACTTCACAGCTATAGCGAATGCCAATTGATAAACGCTCATAACTTCGTACCATCGGATGTGCTATTAAATTGAACTCTTGACCCCTAGAGTTTGAGGTTAAACCTTAACCTCAATGAATATATGTGTACTGTTTGTATGTCAATTATTCTCTGATACCTAATGTTTAGTTTTTATCAAACCAGCTCATCGCGCGATCCGAAGACACAAAGGTAGTGAACGTAAACGTAAGTCAGAGTCACGTGGTGCCAATACAGGTTCAATACCAATTTAAATTCGTCTAGTGGACCTTGATTTATGGGACAGGTGTTCAATTTTATGACGACCAAAGATGGGTATATTGCATGCGTACGCAATGTTAATACAGACATTACATTAAAAACTTCAAGCTCTACCAATATCCTACAAATTATTATTAATAGTAATGTTCAAATAATTCATATGAATATTTTTTCGTTTAATTAAATTTATAATGGGTACTAAAAAACTTTGATATTCTAGCATATTCTTCAAGAACTTGTGTAGGAACGCCCGCTGTTCGGTTTCAAAATGCGAAATAAATTATCGATTAATTCTTATGTCTAAATATTTAATTACCCGTTATTTATAGTTTTAATTATTTTCCCAGAATGTCTTTTGGATCCTATATATGCGGCTTTCCGTTCTAAAACTGGTATCACTGAATTTGGCTAAAAAGCAGCAAAATTAAAGTGGTAATGGGCTGGTTTCTCGGCTAGATCTAGTCTGATAAAATTAGACACTGCCGATAAAATTAGAAATTTGTAGGGGTTTTAGGTAAACTAATGCAAATAAAAGGTTAAAAATCCTTATCGTTTCTACCTCTGCTAAAAAATATTACCGAAGAAAAGCAAAGGCCAAAAATATCGTTTTTTAGCACATTTCTTGTAAAAAACATCGTAGACAAATCTGAATGACAGATAACATGTCTACTGTTTAATAATATAAGGTTCACGAAAACGCAGCATACTTACATAGTATCAAGATTTATAAAGTAGGTACATTTTTAATCAATATCTAATTAATTAAAACGTTCATTTAAATGTAGAAAAAATCTTAAGAATTGGTTGCTGTTTATTGTTATATAAAAGAACTTATTCTATTATTCTTATATAATTTTGGCTCAACATATATTTGAGTGTTTCTAATTTAAAAGTTGTGGATTATTTTTTTGTGTATTTAAAAAAAATTACACGGAATATTAACTACGAATTAAGTTTTACCTTTCTTCGTGTATATATTATGTTATTTATATCGCAACATAAGTATCATTATGAATATAACATGCATGGCGCGGACGGGCTTAGGTTCACGCCAACATTTACAGTGCATTACTATGAGGCGCCGTGTCCATGAGGCAGATATGGTTGACGTATGTCAATTTCCATATCTACATACATAACGTATTACAGTATTTTAATATAAAATGGTTTGATTTGATTAATTAGAAAAGTAGACGTTTTCAAATAGATCAGTATTGTATTCACTGTCATTATTTACATTTAAGCTTGATTATTCAAGGTTCATTTTTAGCCGGGTGCCGAGTGCCTCTTGCAGTTTATTGACTGGAGTCCTGGTTTAGTGGTTAGACACTCTGCCTGCGGAACTGGAGGTCGTGATTTCGATTCCCACGCACGAAAAATATTAGTGTGATGAGCACATTTGTTTGTTCTGTATCTGGGTGTAATAAAATAGATACTTAATTACGCTATATGTTTAACAGCCGTCCGGTTACCATTGACAATCGTGCTAATTATTACTATTAATCGTAACGTACAATCATTAGTAAATTAAATAGATAATGACGTAAGGTCGTCGACTTTGGAAACAGTCCCTTATGTAGGTAAATGTAAGCAAAAACGCAATCTGCTTACAGCGCCATTACCATTAGCGGTCACGCGTGTTTCGCCTTATTGACCACAATAAGTCACGAGGACCTATCAGATGGAGGTTTCTCGCGATTCCCACACCGGGCACAGGTGTCAAAGAGGCCCCCGGGCCAATTTAAATCGCATTACGATGATAACTCAATTGTCGTCGGCATATTGAGTGCAGAGCTAAAATCGCGAAGAAATGCAATGACGCATAGCGCATCAAACATAGATTTGCGATGTCCAAGAACTACACAATTTGTTTATTAACCTAATTATTTGTTAGTTACAGTATGATACCTTCAGTATTGAGAACGCAAGCTTTCTAGTCATGCAGTTTTTCGTCTCGACATACGAGACCAAATTTCAGTACTAATAGTGTTTTAAATAATGAATTTCGTTTTTAACAATATACCAATATCAATAGCTATACGACAATTTATACTTACATGACTGAACCGCTTCGCCTTGCGTGTATTGAAGACATTTGTCCAAACTCAATTCACCTGCAACTAAAGCAGATCGTTTTCAAAATTCTCACTGCATATTTTGTTTATATTTTAATATCGATGAAAGATGTATGATAGGATAGTACTCTTTTATTAACCTATCATTGACCATTAACTGGCCTCGTGGTCGAGTGGTTAGTGACCCTGATTGCAAAACCGGAGGTCGTGGGTTCGATTCCTACTCAGGACAAACATTTGTGTGATTACCACATTTGTTTGTTCTGTGTCTGGATGTAATAAAAATATCTATATAAGTATTATCTTGTACGTATATAGGTACATATGTTCATCAGCTATCCGGTTACCATAACACAGACATTCAAATACCTAATTTGAAATCAGATAGCCGTGTGTGAAATTGTCCCCAGTTATTATATTATACATTATTATACCATTGACCTTACTTTGGTACTACAGTTATTTAAAAAAATTGATAGGCTACGAAATAATTACAACAAGAACTTGATACTCACGTTAAAATATTAAATATCAATAAAGTCGACAAATATAGCGACTCTACTTGGATTATTATTTGGATGTATAACAAATTTAAAGATAGAGATATTCGCACAGAATTGTCTAAAAGAAGGATGTTATGATAGAATCTTTTTTGTTCCCCTTACAAATCGCCGCGAGCATGCAATCGTAACATCATTTTTAAACAATAATGACCTCAAAACGCCGTAATATAAGTACACAGACACTCAGACCAGAAGCAGATATCTCAACTCATTATCTGTATGGCCGGGAATCAAACTTGAGACATCTGTACTTATGCTGACTAAAAGGCTTAATCCATTACCAAAAATGTATTTACTTATGTTAAGGAGTTGCATAATAATAATATTTTGGGACACCCTCATATCCCTTCTGATCCCAAATGTGTTCATCGCACTGATGTTTGTTCTGGATGGGAATCGAACCCACGACTTCCGGTTTAGTAGACAGCTCTAACCACAAGACCAAGAGGCCAAAGGCCGGGTTCTCATCCAGTTAAATCAAAAATATACGACCTTACCATTAAAATAATTATGTTTGAAGACAGTAAGTGCCTACCAAATTCCATACAAATTAAATAAAAAACACGAGAACTCACTTTAGAGATCCAAAAAATGTCCATTAAAAATCCTACGCAATGTCCACTTAGAATACCGTATGTATTTAATTAAGAGCTATTTCAGGAATGTTC
The DNA here is from genome assembly GCA_018249975.1 of Passova gellias. Taxonomy (NCBI): domain Eukaryota; kingdom Metazoa; phylum Arthropoda; class Insecta; order Lepidoptera; family Hesperiidae; genus Passova; species Passova gellias. Next base: position 4,974 of record DWUN01004757.1, on the reverse strand, counting down.
TTCAATAATACGAAAATTCACTTACAATGTTACACTTGCAATGTTGTCGTTCGAAATTTAAAATTCAAAATTCCCTTCTACACGCTCGTAGCTCTTGCAACCGTATGTCGTCTCAGCATTACTTATGGAAATGGCTTCCATTAAGGTTGATTTAAATGTTAGCGTTGGTGCCCTGGCCCGGGGGGTAATTTGTCCAATAAAGGGTTCGCCATTACCGATGCAACAAATAACGCCACCGCATTTTAATGCGTAGATAGTTCACCGCGGACACGGATCGTTTGCGATTCGGTTTTTGTTCTTACATCACAGCGAATGATATGTCGAATCGCTGCAGGCCTCAATTAAACTGTGCGCTGTTCTTTTTTTGAACGCGCAGTAATTGGTCTCTATGCTACTGGCGACAGGAGTTACTGTTAGTCTTGACAACAAAATTTGTTGTTTATGTACTTGTGTTTCGATAGTATGTTTGCCTTTTTATCTGACTCTTTAGTAGTGTTTAACTTTACAACATATACCAACTGTACTGTTACAAATATTACTAACGTTTAAAGAATACAGAGATGTGTCAAACTCTACATGCTTCGAAGTTGACCTTAACTAACCGATGTAGCTCGGATACCTTAGATCACAGGTTCTCAAACTTCTTTCGTGTACTGCTCACTGTGAGAATCAATTTTGTAGCCCCTCCCTCCCAAATTAATTTAAATACACCTAGTGAGTCATACGTCCTTCATCAAAATCACTTCGCCCCCAATTTCCTCTAACCTGACCTTTTACCGCCTCCCTGAAATCCTATAACGCCCACAAAGGAAATATAACTACAAAATGTTGTTACCCCCACAATACAAAAAGACAAACTGCAAGTCCTTAACTACTGTTTAATAATTGGATACAAGTATGTATGTTATCGCATATGCATTTTTAAAAGAATTGTTTTCCTGTTTATTGAGCTTTACAATAGCTTGCAATTAATTATCTTTTATTACAGCTCACCTGAACATTTTATGGTCAAAGTTGTAAACATAGTTTGTGCGTTATTCTTAAACAATAAATAATATTTGTAATATTATCGTAAAATTATAATGGAATCATAATTTATGTATGCAATTATGGCTTTTTATGAGCGTTTTATGCATAAAGGCTTTCAATGTCTCTGGTATAGAGCCTATTTTGTTGCAAACAAAAGTAATAATCACAATAAATTATATCTCACCTTTTCTCATTCTCACTTTCTCTTTGCTTAGCCTTATCCCTTTTAAGGTTAATGAAGGTCAGGGTTCACTCTCCGCTTTACTTCTACTGTACGTTCTCGAGGCTTTCACATGAGCGCTCTTCGGGCTATTATTGATGGCGGACACCCAAGTTTGAAGAGCACTTTCTCGCTTCATCCAAAAGATACTTAGACTCATTGAGTATATTACAATTAACCATTTAAATGCAAAAAAACCAACCTGTTATTCAAATAAAAATGTAATACACTGCAGAAAAACAGAAGCTAGTTATAAGTGTAATTGTATTAATGCCGCGTGATATTTGGTTAGACTTTAGATATTCTTTTTACACGTATATAGTACTTTGACCTCAGCGCTTACGTCTATATACAGTCGTGTACATAAAATAAACAAGTTCGTTAATGTCGTTCAAAGTGCAAAAGTTTGCGAACGCAAGAAATCTCGTGTACAGGACACGTGGTCGTGTTTGTAAATAAAAATAAAATGCTTAATTTCATGCAAAGCAACCCACTCATATTTCACTGACAATACTTTTTTTTATATACTTATTAGCATTATTTTTGTTTACGTTACGCTCATTAAGAACCGAGTTGCGTTTTGTGTTTGCAAATTAAATTTATATCGCATTTATCAACCCTACATACCTCTGTTTCCAACTAATTTAGTCTTGGCGTATTAGTATTAAAGATTCGGCAGTAATTTTACGATCGACTGCCTGCTTGACGTCACGCTTAGGTACTTGGAAATTTTTCGTCTGTACCACCACAGGTAAAACATGACGCAAATAAGCAATTTTATTTTTTCTTAATTTAAATAAGTAGCTATGGCTTGTTATGGTACAGTCAGTGTTCAGACAACTTGAATCATATATTTTTAATTAATTTACAACCATTTCCTTTATTTGTAAGCTATTCTTTCTTACATATAGATAGCAATGTATTTATATTAAGGAGGTACAACTTTAAAAAGTGTTACATTATCATAAACGATGGCTAATTTAACAGATTCACGGTTTTGATAAACGGAACCTAACGTAGAGATGACGTACGTAAGTCAATAACCGGATCGCGTGTGAATTTCTTTCACGTCTCCAATTTCACACGTTCGCCTTAACTGCTCAGTCACCAAGAGTGCAAGGAGCAATATCCTGTCATATATTACCATGGAAACTCGATGAGAAATCGATGAAATATTTCTATTAAAAATAATAACCCCTATATTCAATTTAGTATACTATAGTACTATAGTATATTACCTCTATACAACATAACAAAAAGAATCAATATTAAATTTACTCATTATCTCACAGTCAACTTTATAACTCCTAGTGTAAAATAGGGTAGAATAGACTAAATATCTTATTTTTTTCCTTCAAGCATATACAAAAGATGATTCATAATTACAAAATATCGCGCCGATTTCCCATAGGAGTAGATAGAGATAAGGAATTTCCAATGGCTGTGGTCCAAACAAACTTCTCTTGTCTCTTGTACATTTATAAATAACCGTTTTATCCGACTGTCCCACACTCTGTGTCCCACTCGTGAGCACGAATTTCTCTCGATATACGGGAGGCTTGCAGATTACTCCACCATGCTGCTTCAATGTGAACTGTTGCAGGGCACAATCAAGGATGTTGTAAATTATGAAATACTTCAGAACAGTTTGCGAATATACAACTAATTTGCATTACGTTAATGATTTGAAGCGGCTTAATATACGAGAATTAGTTACGTGTTGATTGTAACCTATGAAATACGTTCCAAATAGACTTACTTGGAAATTTAAAAATCATTAACTAAAGTAGTTCCAATTAGGAAGGGTTCACAGAGTTCGGCGGATACATGAAGGTTCGTGCGTCAAGGAAAGTCAATGCACAATTAGTCTTGGTTTACACCTTGGGTGCCATCGCGTGGGCGTGTTCATACAGACATGTATAAACAAAAATCAATATCACATGTGGACATGGCTTTATCTTTAACTTACGCAAAAGCCTAATCATTTTTTTTAGCAAACTGTGACCTATGACTGCAATTTGACTTAACTCAGTTTAAAAATGTTATTAAAGATGTTTGGAACTGTATTGATTATTAATTGGCTTTGCAAAATTACTCTCACTTGCCAGAGCAGTCAGAACTGATACCTACCTGAAGTCCAAAGGAATCTCTTAGTCGCCAAGACTGCCAACTTGTTCAGCGTGGCAGACTAAAGCCTTCCCTACTTACCCTAATAGCACACCAATCCTAAGATTAGTTCGTTAAAAAATCACTAAAAGTGTCAAAATCGGGGCCCATGGAGTTATATGTTGACTTTTAACCGACTTCAAAAACGAGGAGGTTCTCAATTCGGCCAGTATATTATATATTTTTTTTATAAAAATTTTATAAAATCGACTTGGCACCGACTTCAAACCTATTAGTAAAAAGCATATACGTAAATAACAGGTAGTATATAATTAATATGAAATCTTTGTTATTTTATACTTTTTAGTTTTGAAGTCGGTTTTTTTAACGTAGTTATTTTTACGATCTTCCTATCCTAAGTAATTTGGTACAATATCAGGAGATTCTGTTCGATTACCTCCGTTAAACAATCATTAAATCTCTCATATTTATCTTGCAGCGTTTGGTAATAAACAAAACAGCATCTCTCAAGACATTCAATTGTTATCAGAAGTCGCCAACAACGATATCTTTTCTATATCGGTTCCAAAGCACTCGTGATTCAGGAAATTATCTTAATTCGGTTCTTTAAATAGATAAGTGTCTATATCCGAGGCGTAACCAATGTTTGAACAAAGCCGAATGATTGACAAGATATTTATTTTTAGCACGCATTTGTCAATGGATAAGGCGATCTTAACAAATGTAAGCCTGATAAATGATGTACCAACGTCATATTTGCGACATGCGTCTATATTTCATTTGTGAAAGGCTGCAGTTTGTTGTTCTTTAAAGTTCTTAAAGTATATTTAACACCCGCAAGGACAAATTTTTGACGGGATTCTCTGAATGGACATTTTATTTTAATTTACATGTTTTCGTATAATTTTAACAAATTAAGTACGCGCAAACAAATTATAGTATTATTTGTGACCTAATCCCCGTTTATCGTTAAATAACATCGTCACATTAATATTTAAACAATCCCCAAGAATTATTCTATATATTAGTGTGAGTTGTGTAATTAGAAAAATAAAAGCAATTTATATAAAACGTACATCGCCCTTACTCAAAAAGTAACCTACACATCCTTAACACCGTAAGAAATTGTCTGCTTAGTTTCTAAGAGCACAGCGCATCAACGGACAAACAAACAAATGTCTCCGGAGAAATGTTTTATCCTAATAACTACTGAATGATAACTTCGGGACTATTAATAAAATTAAAGCTGAAACCTACGCTACTTATAATTCTCAACTGTACAGTTCAATATTTGCTGCTGTAACTTACAGTATCAGCTTTACAAATATATGTAAGTTGATAGTAGCACAGACAACGGCTTGTACGGAGCGGGCGCGCACGCCTACCGCCACGCCCGGCGCGGCCCGAGACGGTCGAGTTGTGCAAACATCGTTCCACTGTTTAGAGAACGATACTGTACACTTTGCCGTCATTACACCTACCGGTCATGCCGATAACTCAAACTTTACGACATTTCATTCTTTACATGCATACATAACATCACGCCAGGTCCCGAACGGGGTAGGCAGAAAGCACCGAGTGCCAAATAGCTTATAATT
>DWUN01004756.1:0-10457 GCA_018249975.1 Passova gellias | reverse complement strand
TACCCAACCCGGGATTTGAACCCAGGACCTCTCGATCGGCAGTCGCGCTAGCAACCGCACGACCAACGAGGCAGTCAATCTTACAATCTTACAATCTTTATATTTATGCAAATAAACGTCTTTGTCTTTGTAAACATATAGCGGGATGATGGGTGAGAGCGGTGCGCAAGGAACGGACGCTGGCATAGAGACAAGTTCCATTTGCAAATTCAACATGAACAGGAAAAAAAGTAGGTTGCCTAGGAACACGGGCGGATTATGCGGGCGTGCGTCACGACCGCGCTACCGGCTACCGACGATGTTGGAGGATCGAACTCACCTATTTCACCAGTTCTAAGAGCCATTGAGAGTTCCAACGACGAGCTAAGATTGTTCTATTTAGACAACAACGAATGACATCGGTCAAATAATGCAACGAATTGGGAAATTATTCTCAAATATCAGATATAATTTAATATCAGCTGGTATTCAAATAGGGAAACTGATTGATGTAAAGAAAAAACCAGTAGTATTATAAAAATCGTTAAACGGATATTTAATCTTATCGTCTGAAATTTTATTGAATGATCCTGACTTCTCGAGTCATTACAATTCCAATTCCAATTTCCTTGGAATCACAAGATAAATTTCTTAAAGATTAGGACCAGCCACAATGATATTACAATAACAGTCTAATTATATCTTTCTTCCTCTCTCTATGTCTTTCTCTTTCTGAACCTACATATATTTTATATCGGATCGTTAGTTCAAGAAGCTGCATCTCGTTTAAACTACTAACGTTTATAAGGCGCTGAATATTTTGATTAGTAGCATCGACATTATAAATCAAATCATTTCATAAAACGTTCATTTTAATGTACACTCGACTATCAAGTGTGCTAAGACATTAGCGGTAGGGTACTGGAAGCATTCAGAGCGCTTAACCCATATCTTTCTAGTGTTCCAATTTTGAAATGCAGAGGTGATCGAGCAAGTACGTTTACAAAAAACAAAATTATATGACAAAGTCTTCCAACTTACACTGCGTACATTACGAAAAGCTTTCGAGTTACTTAGTCAAAAGTTTTCAATAAAACGATGCTTAATATTAAAGGAACCTTAAAACGACCTTTTCAAATTTCATAGAGAGACTCAGAACCACCACTATAATACACGTTACATCTAACACATCAGCAGGAAATTGTTTTACATATTCCATGGCGTTCGCCGCAGATAAAATCCTAATAGATAAAAGATATTAATCACACGCCGTCATTTATTTCAGAACATTCACACGCGGTCATAATAGCACAAGAGGAGCTGAGGCGAAGTACCAACGGATAGATTATTATTACCCTCGGATCCAGTTAATGTTTAGCGGAAAATTTACCGAGAACATCGCTCGCTAACGTTCGTACGCAAAATCCATTAATACGGCATCGCTCCGAGGCGGCGATAAAACGTCCAACACAAACTATAATGGGATCGCCGGCGGTTCGTACGGCAAGCTATTCAACGGGTAATCACCATGCAAATAATATACGAACAGTGACACGGCTTCGTTGAAACTTAGTTAGTGTATCCCGCATCGGCGCCATTACTCAGGCCGCGGTTCGCCGGGTGCCGAGTTTCACCACCCCTCCCACACCTCCCTTATTTAGACTGAGCCACTCTAGCACGCCACAAAGGTCACTCAAGCTGTACAGGCCACTGACGTCAACAGCAAAACGTCAGTTAGAAAAAAAAATCGGCGCCAAACGTGGTCACCCGAGCGTCCTTTTGGCAGTACAATTTACATTTACAAGCGTTTCAAGCGGCCGCAATAAATAAAGCGACGACAAATTATTGTAGCAATTAATCGATAAAGACACGTATTATCGATTAAAGAACAGTAAAGCGACTTATAGACCCGCTATAAAAGCGCTAGAGATGAGGAAAAGCGCTTGCAGCCGCTGCATAATATTAAACATTCGTTGACGTAATAAAATACGTGTTTAATAGGCTGTTTGATTTGAACATAATGCATTTTATCTATTGACGTATAACCATGTACCGGGACGTTTGTTCAACAAGCCCGATCGAAGGTAAAATCATTTCTAACAGTGGATTTTGTATCTAGGAATATTTGAGAATATCGTGAAAATATTTAACGCTACAAACTTATGTATGCTAACTCTCAATTTGGGTAATGTTATGCGGCGTTCAATATTAATGAGGAAGAAAATATTGTCTTAAAATTCAAATTCTATTACAAAGCAAACAAACAGGAATCGATTATAATATTGACATATTTATTAAGCTTCCCCGTATTTGCATAACAAAGCTCTTTGACAACTTTACAACAGGTATATCGCGTGTGTGCGTATGGACATAAATGTATTCATACACACACCATCGCAGACCAAATCGCTTCGACAAACATCATCCGGCAGGCATCCCAAATGAATGCTTCTACATAGCTTTAGCTATTTATTAAATTGTCGGTGTATGAATAGTCCTAACATATTATTATTGGTTTAGGTAATAATAAAGTTAGCGACACATAAATACATTGCGAATAAAGGCCAGGTGCGATTTTCAGAAACTGATTGCATATCGACTGACAAATGAAGCTCTAAATCAAATAAGACCAAGCAACTTTAGGGTACTACCACACTCTCCGTTACCATCGTCCTGTAACATATACTATGAAGAATAAACGTCAAAACACATTTACAAAACCAGAGCAACGAAATTTAACTATCAGACAGAAACTGAGAGGAATGCGAACGCCATATAACTTTCCCTTCCCGTCCTGTTGTAGGAACAGATAGGAATGTCGCTTAATAAAATTAATTCCAGAAAGCAAATCATAGTAAATAATTTGGTACAGGATAAACGGGTGCCTAAGCATATATTATATTGAAACAGCAAAATTTTGTATCAACAGAGGGTAACGAAATAAGTCAATAAGCAGTCGGGTGATATTAAGTGCTGGCTACTCCACTGACATTTACATGTAACTTCAAACGGACGTGTCACAATGAACTTTACATATTATATATTGCACATCAGCGCTGTCATATGCAAGAACGAACCAATACGTACTGTTATTTCTAAAATTTCTAAGATTTCTACTCTTGAATCGCGAACAGACGAAAGCGAACAATACCAAGCAATCAGATAGAACTTTGACAGTTCATACCGATGTCTAGGACGAGATGTACAAGACGGTTTGTGTGTAAGTAACATTAGCCGTCGCGTTCCACGAAATGGCACGGGTTGAACAAACGCGCGCATACACTTTACCGAACTTTAATTGTATGGAAAAACCGCATTCCACCTCGTGGAGAACCGATCGGTATAAATAACGATTTTGTAATAGACCAATAAACCGGTAAATGTGTTACGCGACGGTGTATGCATGCGTTTAGTGACGACGATCGAGGTTTTTGCGGCTAAGATTGTGTCAATTAAGCTATGAATATTATTATTATATTTTACATCCACGAATTTTATCACGATACCTATAAATTATAGTAATTTAAAAATAGTAGGCAGAGTAAAATTTATACATGCAATATTATTGGAAATTAGTATTTAAATTTTAAAAAATCTTCTACCATTTTCAAAGTTCATATGTTTTTTCGATTATCACACAAAGAAAATAGAACAATTTTGATGTAATTCGGTATAATGATAACTTATCACAAAAATACAGAATACTTTGTACGATTTGAAAATGTAAAATCCACAAAACAGCGACGAAAGCGCTAAAAACTACTCACGTATCTACAAAATGTGAGATTGCAAATGTAAGCAACTGTGTAGAAAAGCTTAAGGTATGGAGCTTTTAGTGGCTGTATCAGCGGACGACGCTCTAAGCGTTACAAAGGCGCGCTGAGGTCGGTTGCGAATGCAATTTAATCAATCGTTAACGTGTAGCAAACAAGTGGCCGTTATTATGTACGGCGCGTGTCCGACGCAGTGTTGATATTCCGCATCAGCGAAAGGAATTATTATTTGAAACAAAATTAGAAGCGAATTGGCGTTATCTGGTTTCGATGAATTCATATTATTATTATTATTTATAAGTAAAACTTAAATATCATTTACCATAAAGATGAAGGAAAACATCGTGAGGAAACAACCTTGCATGAGGCAACCTTAGAGATAACATCTCTAAATTATATAATATTTTCTGAGGTGTGTGAAGTTTACCAATCAGCAATTGGTCAGCGTGGTAGACTATGACCTGAATCCCTCTCACCATGAGAGGAGACCCGATCCAGCTGTGGACCAATAAAAGGGTCGAAAAAAAAAGTATTTTTAGAAGAAAGAAATAACAAGTTCTCATATATAAAATATTTTTGTAGTGGAAAGAAGCATATTATATTCAATTTTAACTAGATTTTATTCAAATACTTGTTAAAAAAACGTTCCCGCTGCGGAATCTGAAGTTTTAAGTAGCTACTGCTATGCTCTTCGGAGTACGTGCCGCCGTCTGAACTTGCCCTTATTTTCGATTCACGATCTCTGTACAAAAAAAAACCTTGTGGCGAGATCCAAATGCAACAAGTGCCACCTGTTGTGTTGAGTTGTGTTTCAGTAATAAAATATATGTACATTTTTGAGAGATCGCAGCTTGCGTATAAATACATTTTTAAATATTACTCATAGAGCATTACAGAAGTATTTCGTGTGGTTATAATTATGTAAACTTTTTATGACGTATTCGGCACAAATACAATTTTATATTATGATCTAACATGAAACATGATGTCCTACAATGGTGATGATGATGACATAGATGATGATGGAGATGATGCCGGCGACAACGATGACAACAACCGCGGTGGTAATGACAGTAACGATAATGATGGCAATGATGCAAATAATGATGCAAATTGCGGTGTGATGCTAACAGAATGAGATCATAATGCTAATAGAACATTTGGTATAAGCTTAAATTTCAATTTCCCTGACACAGAGATCGTGTCAAGAATTTACAACGGCGAAGACAAACTGCTCAGTTAAGAGAGCCAAATAACGAATCAACAAAGTATTAAAACAAAAAGGAAATTGAAGAGATTGAAATTCCCTTCGCAATCACGAACAAAACGAACGAACGCTGTTATCTCTGACCGACGTTAGTTATTCTGTTTACTTATTTTATTAAAACGCCAGCTACCGCGCTACGGTCTCACGACTCAATCTAATAAATAGCGGCGGCATTACCGGCGAGATATTCACCAATGAGATATCCGGTAGCTGGCGGGGAACTGTTATGGGAATTATTGAGCTGGCCCGTGCGAAAGTGTGTATCTTGCATCTAAATATGTTTTATTATTATTACGCGTTGCGAAATGGACGGCCAATTTATTGAATGCAATAGATTTTACAACACGTTGGTATGAAGCAAAAATTGAATGTTAGATTGCCTAGAGTATTCTTTAACTGTTGTTTAGATATTACTAATGGGTTTTCGCTGTAAGTGCTCTCATTGATGTACGATTCCTTTTTGAATTCTTAATTCACGTTAAAACGTATTGATTCACGAGATTAATGCGTTTCTAAATCTAGCGTTTTTAGGTCGACCACCAACTTTGAGTGCTTGTAGTTGAGTGTTCAGGTCCTGAATGGCGACTGAGTTCCTAGGCTTATAGTTAGATACCCTGATTACTTAACTGGACCAAAATTTGTGTGATGGTCACCTTTGTTTACTGTGTATTGTCTGTCTTCATTGTTAACATTGTTAACATGTGTTCTAACGGTTCTGTGACTGACCTCTGATAGGGCAGATACTAACGAATACTAACTGCACCTTCACTAACAAATACTAACTGTCCTGCGGTCCTGTTACTAACGATTATTGACCAACTAATTCTTATTAACACCTATTAACTGAATTCACACTAACAGTTCCATCCCTACGGCCCTATTAGAGGTCGGTTGCCGATGTCCATGGGCGGCAGCGGCCACTCATGACTGCTGTCAGCTCGTTTGCTACTCTAATATAAAAAAAAATCCTCATATGGAATCAGACAGTCGTATAGGGAATTATGCAAATTATTTACTGTTGACACGCTCTCATATGAAGGCTTTCGATTTAACATTCTACTCTTATTCGAGAATGGCAATATGTTCATGGTCTGCAGTACCATAAGTGTGTACTCTGCTGTTGTTGCCGTTGGAACCCACAACTCAAGATAAAAACGTTGGCAGTTACATGGCATGAAGCTGTTCCTGGAAGTGGAAAAGACGACGTTACCAGCACATTTTACCACTTTCTGAAGCATAAAAAGACGTGAAACATAACACGATCTGGACCGACAGCTGCGCTTCACAACGCCGGTCATTGTTTAGCTTTTTAGTGTACATAATTAATAATCATCAAAATCCGTTGCGTAGTTTCAAAGATCTAGGCATAAATAGAGACAGACAGCGGAAAGCGACTTTGTGTGATTATAATTATATTTTTAATAAATTAATTAATTTAAAAACAAAAAGTGAGCCTCAAAAGTATTTCAATATACTCGACTTACTTTTATTTTGGAATCGGATCGTGCACGAGGGCATTAACGAGTCCGTCACAAGCACGTCACGTAAGACGAGCTGCCAATATGTCAGCATCGGAAATACGTTCAGTATGTATGGCCCGTGGTAAATAAATCAAACACGTGTCAGTCTAATCTCGGACAGATCGAATGTTCCTCTATGTTCGGCACGATGCATTTGAGAAATTCAACGTTAACCAAAGCCAGTGTTTCAAAGACAAAGACATAGACAAAAACAAAAGCGTTTACTTGACACAAATATGTGTATATTTAAAGATTTTACAGAATTTATAGTTCAATCCATAGTATGCCTTTTACGGCGTACAAATTTAAGAGATATGATTTAGAGTTGAATTATTGTTACACTTATTACATTTAATTTTTTTGACCTACGTTCCTCCTGGTTGAAAATAAGACTATTAAGTGATGTTTAACTGCAGATATTGAATGACACGCCTGTTGGTCCAGAGGTTAAGGACTCTGAATACTTAATGGATACGATTCCCATCTCGACCTAAAACATCTATATTATGAGAACAAGTACTTTTGTCTTTAAGTAAAATTCTACATGTATGTATATGTCTTTCTGTCAACTGTCCAGTGTTACCATAGCATATAGTGTTTACGGATGAAATTATAAATGATTATATCTAATCAAATGAAACCGTCGCAGTCCTGACTATAAACATTGAGATGCATCAAATTAACTGTAGCCAAAACTATTTGGAATCCACGCGATAAACAAATCCCATATTTGTCTTCACAGCGATAGCGTTTCTATGATCGGCTATCTAGCAACTTTGTTGCTCAAATCACCAACAATACTTGTGATGTATTGAATACATCGCGGATGTTTGTCATTGTAACAGAGAAATCCGCTTGTTTGCGCACAGACCAGCGGTTGGGAGTACGTGATTTCATGGCTAATAACGAGAAATTGACATATCAGCCAATTACGTTACCCGGCTGGCGGTTACATGAATTTCCATGGCCATTATCAACGTAACTTAATATGTTGTACCTAATTGTATATAGACAGTCGTTCGCTATTGTGTTTGGACTGAGAAAGGACTTACGAGTAACTGCGTCGTGTTTCCAAACATTATTGTAGCTGATTTGCTGTTTTGCAGCAAACGAGCACAACCATCGCAGACAACTACCGCTACGTTGGTGATAGTGAAATGAGAGGATAAGAAAGGTACGTTATAACCTAACAGGCGAAAATAACAAGTATGCGGTTACATACTACACGAATCGGTACGTTCGAGCACGGAAGAGAGTAGAGAGTATCTAGCCGGAAAAGCGGAAAGCGGAAAAGACTACAAAGTATCTAGCGGAAAAAGCGGAAATCGGAAAAGACTAGTATTGTGTCGGGCGGCCGTCACGCCACCGTTGCGAGACAATGTGGTCTCAACAATCGTATATTAATTTAGCGGGAGCCCCGGAGGCGCGGTCACGACACGCCGGTGCCACCCGAGGCCACAATTTGTGTACCGCACGCCGCTATGCGCACTGTGAACGGTAGTGAACTTCGCACTTGACAGACCGCGAACGCTATTGATATGCATCATTTGTCATATCGATAATTTATTTCGCTATCATTACCATTGTTTAATGACGTGACGAGCTACATAATGAAATGACGGGATTTTTAGACGAGCTTCCCGCCAAACCTGGTTTATCTCGTGACGTAGGACTCCTATTTGCAAAAATGCGAAATTCACTTAGCTTGCGTATTGCGGACCAAATTCGGATTATTCCAAATCCATAGCACAACGAATAGTCGCCATACATTACTGGTGCGCAAACGTGTTGCGTTTGCCCCGGTTGGGGCTCACGATGGCAATTTTGTCGGGTCACTCACCGGCTAGGACGATTGGCTGACGGCTTAAGGCGGTGAAAGACAGGCCGACGGTTGAGAAATGAGTTGTCACTTAAAACTGCTCGCCGTTACGATCACCTAACACAGAACAACTATTAGTTACTATTACATAATTTGTTTCCAATTTTTTTTAATCATAACAGCTGATCAACAAATGGTTTTTGAAGGTAATTGAAGCCTCCGACCGAAATGATGTTGCGGAATAGTATGCAAATTTAAAGCAAAGTGATGTACTTATATTTGTTGCGTGTCTGTGTGTCTGTTGGTTGCCTTGACAACGATGGGCATTTTGCAAGTAAAGGAGCAGTCATGAAAGTCTTGTTTCATCCTAAATATCTTACATTGGCGACGAGATCGGTTTATTCACGCTAAATTTAAAACAAAATACAGTTTATGTTAATATGGTTTTTTTTTGCAAACAACTATTTCCGATCATAAGACTTATGAATGCGCAATATATTGTTACGTTTATATATTTTATATTTTTATATTTCTTGAAGAACACTGGCCGCCCTGAGAAGTCTGGCTGAATAGCACCGCGGATTGTGTTTCTTGGGCAGAGGAAAAAGAGTGAAAAGACAAGAGACGATCATTCGGTTGAAAAATTGGTAATGAATGTGTAATACGAAATATAGTTTAAAGAATTTGAGAATATTCGTTTAAATTTCCCAACTATCTTCTGAGCGATCTTTCGATATGAAAGCCGATTATTGCAATTTTTAAAGATAAACAAAGTCGAAGAGGATAATCAAAGTGGATTTCTTCTGACACATTTAAGCGACGTGACATATCGCATACTGCGTAATTTAGCGTATTGGAGTTGTTGGAGGCAGGAGGTTGGAGGCAGGTGTTGGAGTCAAGAAGCTTTTTGCAACTGCTGGAATTACTCGACACTCATTTCAAACACACGTATACTAAACAAATATACATCACAAAGGCAACAAAGTGCAAGGCGTGCGATCATAATGCCTAATAACACGATCTATATATGTGCTCTTCTGATTACTAGGGCTGCTTGAACAGATATCAATAAAAAATAAGAAAAACCCATGTATAACTTTTCCAGTTTACCAAATCATTAATAAATAAAAATATTGGAAATGCGGTTATCTTTTTAGTGTATCTTAAGGAATAGATACCGAAAGATATGACCGTTTGTAGGTACATGGTGCATGTAAAAGTCGATAAAAAATGTTTGGACAGATTGAGAATATCTTCTAGCATTTTAAACGAAACATTGAATTAGCAATCGCCTTAACTAATAACCATCGATAAAGAAAAAAAAACAATCACAACAAATCAAGGCAAAGTTAATGTTAAAATCAAAGGTACAAATGTATGTAATTAACATAATAGCATGACAATCTTAATGCAAATCAAACGACAGGTGATCAATAAAGAACTACGAATAGTATATTATAAGAAAACAAAAAACCAGTTCTAATTGCAGGTGCAAATGAGCAAAGTTAAAACAGAGTGCGAACATAAATTATATTATAACAGGAAAAACAATAAACGTTGATATTAAAAATGAGCGTGCTAATACAATTTACGAGACTAGCGCTCCACGAGAAGTGTTTATATATTTTATAATCGTTGCGTCGAATAGGTGTTTGTTTGAAAATTATGATTTCTTAATTATAAGCGTATTAGCTGACCCAGAAAACTGCGCCCCGCCTAACAATCAATGAACAATTTAGTTAAATAACAAACATAAATAGAAATAATAAAATTAATATTGAGCGGAATTTGGTGAGATGTCAACCCTCTACATGTCAACAACAATATACCAGATACTTTTACTGTTTTAAACTTTTAACGTTTAGTCCGAGCCTTTGTTAACATCGAATATTTGACAGGTAAGCAGTTTATATGGAATAATTAAATTGCTGTTATAACTATTTTCCTCCGATTTCTTCCTTTTCACCTTTTAAACCTTCCCTGAATTTCCACGATTATTTTAAAACCAAAATTAGACCAATCGTTTCAGTCGTTCTCGAGTTTGAGCTAGACTAACGAACAGCAATTGATTTTTATATATAAGTAGAGATAGGTACTGG
>DWUN01004755.1:0-10458 GCA_018249975.1 Passova gellias | reverse complement strand
TGCTCCTCTCCTATTCATCTTAGCGTGATATTATATAGCCTAGAGCCTTCCTCGATAAATGAGCTATCTAACACTGACAGAATTTTTCAAATCGAACCAATATTTCCTGAGATTAGCGCGTTCAAACAATCAAACAAACTGTTCAGCTTTATATATTAGTATAGATATATAAGAGTATACATTCATAATGTCACACGTCTGGTTTTGTACATCCTTGGTGGAATATGAAACACGTGAAAATAGCTCGTTTACAGAGCCTGCAATTCTGTTTGACAACTTTATTGATATGGCATGTGTACATAGACATTGTTCAATCCGTTGGCCGGTTTGCTAGATTAGATTTATATATAAGAATAAACAAATGCGAATTACTACAGAAAAACAGCGAATGTGACTACGTAGTAAAATATAGTAGTAAAATTGGATTAACGATTTCAAGAAGATTCATAAATATAGCTTCAATTGATTGAAAGATTGCTTTTTATATTACAGTTCTATTGTTTATGGGAAAGCTTGTGAATATCTGAAGTATTTATCTAAATCAAGTAAAGGCACTGCTGCGATTATTCTCATTATCGCAGGTTGTTTTCGAACACATTGTTAGTTCGTTAATTGTTGGAGAAAGGACAATGTTCTGGTATTTCACATAAATAGTGTTTAGGTTGCGATTTCGTACTATTGTTAACGGTTTACGCAAATACTGTTAAGTAATGCTGTGCTTGTAAGGCGTGCTATTAATTTCCTACGATTGACCTTCGAAGAATTTAATATGGCAATCATTGATATATTCGATAAAGTCCCTAATGTTAATAAAGTAGTAAATAATCATCCCGAATTCTTCGAATTTTGAAATTTGTTTATGTACCTGAGGTTTCATCGAAAATAAAATATACAACAAACAAAAAAGTTGACGGAATCGCAAATAAATTTCTCTTATACGCATCTCGTAATGTAATGAATAAAAATAAAATAAATCACATTCTTTTCGCCGTAGTATGACGTTTCAGATATTTGAATTGATGGCATATTTTAATTTAATGTTAATATATTCTTGTTCAATTTCAGGTAAGTCGTTACTTTCGGCGGTAAGACAACGCGCGGTAAGGCCTCTATCGGACATCGACTGTTTCTTCACAATATATTTTCAATGAAATGAGGATAACTGGGTGATTTAATACATAATTTTTCACATCGCATGTACACTCATAAATTATCTTGTATTCTACGAATATCACAATTTGTTCCAATAGTTAGCTGTGAATTATTGGTTGTTTATTTGCGGCAGTGCTCTTAAGGGTAACGAGACTACCGACTTAAAATACTCATAATCATGACATTCGTAGAAACCACTTACTCATCGAGCTTACAATTTGATCTTTTGTTATTAACAGACTCCATAGCTGTAACGATTCACTCCTTATGTACCAATTGTGTAGTGATTTTGACGAAAAAAAACTCTAATTGGCTTAATGACGGTCGTTTTACGATTGCCGTAGCGAGGCAGCGTCGCTTCCTAGAAACGAAATGTTCCAGAGCATTAATTAGGTCGTCCCATAACGTTGTTCATTTTTATAGTTATATGAATTTATAGCATTATTACGCATACTTTTAAAGTTGTGATCTGATATGCTTTTTGTAAAAACATAAAAAAAAAATTGTAAGCGAAAAATGAGATTCTGCTATTTACAAAAAGCTAACTAAAGCTTTCGACAATAGTTCGAAATTTATTTTCTATTTACTAAATAGAACGATTCGTTGTTCGTAAATTTCGACTCGCCATTATCTGACGGTATGAACGAGGCCCAAGATCTTTTAGGAGCGTATGTATCCTTTCAAGTAAGTAAAAACAATTAAACTGGTTGACCTACATCGCAGGTGAAACGCACACGCCCGACCGTTTGTTTTTGTCCAACGTAAATTTAGCAATCGTGGGAATGACAGAGAAAAGGACCACTGTTTTTCTTATTATATTGACTGCGGTTAAATGCACTGTATTACAATCGATACGAAGTGCACAGCTGTCAAGCTTTAGTTGTATTTTGTTGTATTTTATTATATATGTCAACAGTAACTAAACGTATTATAAATACAACTTAAGATTTAACCAATACGCACGAGTTTATACTCGTTTTATTTACATCGTTAACCTATGTCATTACTACTATTTAACTTATCTTATATTTGTATGTAACAATACAGAAAGGTTTAAAAACGCATTGTAACCCAAAATTTACTTGCTAAAAAAAAGCTTTGGAGTTCTCCTGGGGTATATTTTAGGTCCTATATTGTATTATGTTACAATTTCAATTTTTTTTTTTTGGGTTTTATACATGATTCGTAATTCGCATTACACGTATTGGAATTCCAGCTACACTGGTCCGCTTAAGTAAATTTTCTGCCCGTTTTCAATAACAAACTAGGAAATACTAATAATACGCTCTCAAAGACGTTCAAGGCGGCGATCGATCAGGACCGTGGATCGCGTCCCGAGGCGGTGCGTAGGCAAATGGACGGCTAATTGCGTAAAGGAAGAAAAAATAAATGCTGCACGTTTCCACTGCAAGGTAACACGGTGAATATTTATAAAGCCAGTGATGAAACGTTATGAAATATTGCTTTGACTACTGCTACTACTGCATTGGCTGCTGCTACACAGTATTATTGTTATAAAACTGTACATATTTATTATTTTACATTCATTATACTTAGCGGCGAATCTGTGGTATTGTTTGGCTTTATTTCTGATGCAAATGTCAAAATTGTCACACAATTTAAAATGATATTACGGATTGATCTATACTGTATCGTCGTTGCAAATTTTAACATTATCTACTGTAAAATTATTATGATGATGACTGTCACGATTGAAGTATTTTATATAAAGGGCACATATTATCAACAGTAAATTCACCCGTGTCTCGTCGTGTCTATAGTTAAAAACAATATTATGACAAATGAAATTGTTCCCTGCAAAATCGTTCCGGAAAAAGATAAAGACAAAAATTTTGTTAATCAGTTCCTCGTTTATCAGTTTTTATCATGGTTAAATAATGTTAACTATAGATAAGTGATGGCAAATCACCTACAATGGGCCTCATTTATATCTTCATAGATTTGTATTTTCACGGTAAACTTTTTTTTACATTTGAATATTTCGTCTCCAATGGAGACGTGCAGCACTCGATGGAATGCATTTCGAGGCAAGATCACAATGAGCCCTCGGAGTAATTTCCTTAATTCCACACTCGTTGCTCGTTCCCGTCTATATACCCCATTTATATAGAACCTTTCTTTTCGGCATACCATAACATAATGGCTTTGAACTGTGGGAAATAGGGGGGGGAGTCGAAATATCTCGTGAGGAATGCATTTTTATAAGTTCCATTATTGGTTCCTCTAAGAAATCTATAGAACGTATTATACTGATCAGTTTCGAGAGCCGGTTAATCATTGGTATTGTTGATTTGTTCTGAAGTCTTGAATGCCTTTTTATCAATCCATTAAATCAATTGTTGAGGTACTTAAGATTTTTTATACAGTAAAATTTTAACGCACCCGTTTTAAAAATGATCACACGCTATTTCGTTTTACCTTTTATGTTTATCTATTACTACACTGGAGTCCATTAGGCCTCTGAAATTCCCTAATTCAATGGGAAAGTCGTGTACAAGTCGCCTACGGAAAGGGCGTTAATCAGTGTCCTGGTGTACTTTATAACTATGTACTTGGCGCGGACACGGGCCGCGGCGTTTGGACAACTCAAACACGTCGGGCGACCTAGTTCACCATCACACGTACCACTGCCGCCCGAACACCCGCTTTATGTAACGTTGAAGGTACACAATTTTCTCGTCAATTATCTCTTTACGTAACCCTCCGCAATGGGCTTTAATTGCATCAAAGATATTACGGCACCGTCATATTTTTTCTCGGCGTCACTCAAATACTGGTCATTTTTAATACGGTCTAGCCGCCTTAAACACGGATCGTTTCTACTGCACGCTTATCAGAAACAATCTCTATCGCTGAATGTTAAAGTTGACAATCCTTTGTATGTCATATATGGACTGTAACAAGTCTGTACAGGGCTAGGTTGCGTAGGAGCGCACGAGTCGTTCGTAGAATCTTAGCGCTCTCCGCGAACTCGCCTGTTGCCGCTATTAGAGGTGCAATCTTTTTACGTCGCCGCATACTTCGTGAATGCACCGAATAAGTCGCTGAATACCGTAATGTAACAAGAAGTACGTTTCAACTTCGGGATACGTTTTTTTTTATAAAACGGTATCTTACATGTATTCGAGTTCACTTTTGCTGTTCAGACGCTTGCACGGTTTTTTTATTGTGAAATTGACGTTCAAACTACGTTTCCACTGTTTATTGAACGTTTTTAACGTAGATTGTGTTTTCTTTACAATTTTCCCGTTTATGTTGACACTTGTTATATAAAATTCAAGCCCAGGCGCCGGTCCTTGAGTAACGTAATAATTTTGTTCCAAGAATCGTTCCTTTAGTCACGTTACCCGAAAACAAATGTATCCAATATCATTTGAGTCATTGAATTCTAAATAAGCTTGCAAAATACACCTTATTTATATGCATAACAGAAACATCAGTCATCTTGTACGTTTTCGTATTGTTACCGAGCTACCAATGTTTTCTGTGTGGTCGTCTATTTTAAATATACTATTGATATGTTGATTTCCACAGTGAAGCACAAGTGACTGCTTGCAACTGTAATGAGCGTTTAATTGAATTAAGCATTAAATTGTCAGCACTATTTATTGTTTTCATTACTGTTCCAAACTCTCTCTGTCGTAAATACATTCCCAGTTCGAAAAGATCATGACGGATATTGCAATATTCAAACTTACAAAAAAGCAATACTTCCGGAAATTGTGAAATAGGTGTTTGTAAGCGGTCTATAAAAAAGTTATTTTAAATATCGAACACGCCAGATATGGTGAGGAAACGGCCGAAGGCGGCGACGCGCGACGCCGCGTACCGCAGTAGGCCAACGAGCATTCCGATGTGTGATTTCATAGTCGAATGGCTATTTAGACATGCAGCGAAAATCGGTGAGGCATGCGCTCGACTATCCCTCGAGCTCTCAATATTCATAACGGGCTGCCATTGTTTCCAGTCTTCACGAACGTCACGTATGGACCGGCGCCATATTGAAAGGGACGTGCTGTTACGCACCCAGAATCGGTAGACCCTCAAACTATGACGGCGTCGCTCGCTCGCCACACTCGAGTGGATAATGTAAGGTCAACGGTATCTGGTGGTTTTCATGACCCAAAGAAAATTATGAATGTATCTCTTGGAAGAGGCCGCAATGCATTAGAATCGGCTACCAGTGTGGCGTCTGTGTGGTCTTCCATTTTAAATAATTATTTTAGGCGATGACTTACATATTTGGTAACCGGGTCAGTCTTTTATGAATGATTCTAACGGGAATTATGTTTGTATCGATAAAACGAGGAATAAATAGTGCTCCTTCATTGTACATTAATTTGTTTTGTTTTGTTTGAGGCGCTCATGAACAGGCCTGCTGCGACGCCAAACAACACGTGTACTGGCATATCAAGAAGTGCGGCTTTTGACGGCATTTTGGATCGTGATCGACAGTGGTAACTTTTCGTGGAACATTCCATATTCAGAGGATATGTTCAGTAGCTGGTCCGGTTTGTTGGCGTTAAATAATAGTCGCTTTACCTATACCGATAATCTCATTCCAACTAGAGGCTCTCCCGATACGCGAAGTACGAGTTGAAAATTATTTCTTACCTTTACAATTTTTTTTTAGTTACAATTTTACGTTTCGTCGTGTCCAATCGTTTGTGAGCCTCGATGATGAGTCTTGTCTAGACGGATCAGCTGTTCGGTACCGGCGTTCCCCCAGCGTTTGTGGCTCACTAACTAGCCGAGTGAACTATTTTTGCCGGTCCCCGGCCATAAATTGCTTTTAACAATGATGAACAAGGTCGATAAGTGAATAACAGGCGTGACCTCGAACGTAGCGTGAACGTAGCGTGCTCGTAGCCTGTTTTTAGACTTTTTCGCTTGTGTTAATATTTGCCTGCAGGTTGTTACTGGCGCATTTCGATCCTTGCCGATTTGCCGATACATTCGCCTTCATTTGTTTTAACCACGAAGTCAATTACTCGGCAAAGTTCAATTGTTGTGTTAAGCTGGAAATGTTCTTTTATTTTTCTATTGAATTTATGAGTAAAAATTTGACATGGTATAACATGCCGAGTTTATGATTGTTATATAAATCTATTAAACTGAATGCTCAAATCAAGACGATGACATAGTCATTGTTTTAAAAATACACTTCATCTTGTGGTTCTAACATAGAATTACTTGGATAACAAGTAATAAACTTTTAAAGTACTTGCTATGTGAATGGTATTAAGATTTCCTTAATGATTCATCTAGTGCTCGCATCGATATCAGTTTTTCTCCAGACCGCGTCCGTGTAAACCTGATCTGGTTGTGCGCCTGTTTTTATTGCGCTATCCAGTTCGCTAATCTGAATATCTTTCGTTGAACCAGCGTATATACGCATGCAAAAAGTAATAAGAAAATGATTATGATTTTCGTTTAGGTAAACTCGTCTCGGGTCTTCTTTGATTTCTTGATCCATCGACATGGAATAAGGATATTATGCATGTGGCAATACTTTGGCTGACCATCGTCGATCTGCGAGGACTACCACATCTAACAGTGGAGCTTTAATAAGGTTGATGATGTCATTAAGTTTAAATGACTTTTTTGAGCGATGTAATTCATAATATACTTACATATATTCAAACACCAGAACACTTTATTGATGATTATGACATTTCTTAACTCGAAAATGGAATTATTTTGGTTGTAGATCATTGCCAAAGAAATCGTTGTAAGCTAATGATAAACTGTTGGCCACAAACAATTGAAAAGACACTTTTTTTATCGTCTTTTTTAGATAATTTTAGCGCGATCGATGAGCTTACGGTCAGTATCCATTCAGAGAAATGTTTGAAAGGTCATCCGAGATGTACAAAGGAACCAAACTAGGCGGTAGATGCGCTGAACCGGGTACATTGTAACCAAAGCCGCTCCGTTTTTGCGGGGATGCGCATAAAAACGGGTGCTAAATATAAAGCGGGCACCGTTTCACCGTTGACTCATGTGACACGAATCCAATTTGCCTGATGAACGTTGAATTTATTTGCAGTTTATTTATAGTGCGCGCACAATAACAGCTTTTTATGAGGCCATAAAAAACATTCGATTATACCACGCTCGTAAATCATCGGACAGCAAGACCCTAGACGGCACAGCGCGACGCGTGTACACTAATACACTGAAGCGACTATAAATTGTTGTAGAAATCGAAACACTATTGAATTTCGCTTTTAAATAATCAATGGCGATTGCTCGAAATCATTTTAGAATTGTCTTTTTTAAAATCTGGTTGTTGCGCAAAGGTCACGGTGTAAAGGTAATGCGTCCATTATCCTACATGTCTTGAACCATGTCACCCTTCTTGATCATCCTAATACACCACTACCACCACCACACACACACACACACACTATTGCAATTTCAGATATCAAATAACGAAATCGAACAATGAAATGTAGAATGCAAAAAACAGACTGATTTTATTAGAATATTCTATACGCGATCGAAAGGTAAATGCTTTCCCTTTATGAACTGATAATGGTGTAGACGAATGTTGAAGTGTGTTACTTACGTAATTAAACATTTCTTTTTTTATCTAAGTCGGACAGGGCAGCGAGGGTCGTTGATGCCTGCTCTATTATTGCTCTAAATAGACAGTGGTTCGCGGGCGGGAATGTTAATGGTCGCCAGCTTGCGAGCGACGCGAACCGCGTCTTTTTGCCCAGAGGAGACAAACTGCGGCTGGCGTTTCCTCACATTCCGACCATATCGCAGATACTCAAAACACTTAAACTAAGAGATATAATAAATCTTGTTTAGATCTTACTTGCAATGCGCAAGTTTATTTTTTTAATATCAGAAAGCTGATTTGGTTTCAAAATGCAATCCGAATAAAATAGCTGTCACACTCAAAGCTCCGACCTCTGTAAATCCCACTACTGGGCAAGATCCCATTCCGCTTAATATAGCTTCTGTATTCGTATAATTCTCATATCAAGTAGATATCAATATGCAAATGAAATGTTCAAATCAAGAATTGTAGCTATTGATTTTCAAAAACTCTAACTCGACAAAGTGAATTCAGACGTTACGAAAGTACAATCAATTAACGCTTCTAAAGATCCGCCGGTTCCCGTCAGAGTTCACAGTTTTACGTAACGAAAATTATTGCCCATAAAATATTTGAATATAAAACCGTCAAATGGCGGAGAGATTGTGTAAATTTTATGGTGGGTTCATGACTTATCGACTTTCTACTATTGAGCCCGGCTGAGTCTGCGACAGATTCACTAATTGAATTAGATAAGCCACAAATCGTTATGTAAGTTTTAAATTGGATGTTATGTAATGTGTTTTAATGTAAAATGTTTTTGTATAACTCGAATCGTCCAGAACAGATCGAACGTAAAATTACAGACTCCTTGCACTTGTACGAGTATATCTCGTCTCTAATAGATGAAGCCCTACATAACTTTATCCTTAGCTATTGCATTTTTTACTTCACGGATCTCGATATAGGATGTTATAAGATCGAAATCATTTCTGAACGAAACCATGGACACGATACTTCCATTGCAGACTAAGCTCGAATGCCTATAAAAGAATCTAGCTCGCAGAGCATTTTAGATCGTAATTTAATAGCGTAAGAATTAAATAACGAATGAAGAATTAATAAAGAAGTAGATAATTATAATGTACTTCCGACAGAAGCGGCGAGTACCGGCCAGTCGTCGGAGCGGTCACTCCGTGACCCCACACGTTCCACCGGTTCCATTAGTTAATGTAATTTAATTTGAAAGTATTCCTTAACACTTCCGCCAACAAGATGAAGCGTGAGTTACGAGCGCGAATTTGCTTTGAGGAATTTGATAAATCAAATTTGTAATTTAAATACGTTCGCTTGTCAGTGTTATGAGGTAACTAATGAAGCGGCTTAAACAGGTTTGCGTGGTGTGTCCAAATTTTTATTTAACTGCGTTCTCTTGGAAGATTTTGTGATGTTAAATAGTTTTCCAAAATTACGTTCGGGGGTTTGAACTACCCTCTTGATCGCACTGAATCTAGTGCTCTATTATTAAAGTTCCGAAAAGTTTTTTCAACGTTAACGCCTAATTTGATTCGTACTCTTCTAACCCTTGTAACTATGTGTTTTATCCTGCTCTTTCTTTTATCCTTTCGACACACTCTTAACGGGTTAACGCGATTGCATGGGAGACCGTACTAACCTATGATTATAAGGTAATCAACGTTACCCCACAGAACTTGTAATAAAGGGGCCTGGAATCCGTCACACCTACTTAAACAAAGCATCCCACGCCTTGGAACATCTTCTTGTTATTCTTGATTGCGTAATAACTCCTGTGGGAATAGCTAATTTCCAGCGAGAATTGTATCCCAAAAAAGGTGATAAATGTGTAAGGTAAAGACGAAACATAATTACAGTTATTTTTACAGTCGACGGTACCAATACTTTAGTTAATTTTATAGACACATTTTCAAGATAATGCCTAAGTAAACTGAGGTTAACGCCTATAAACATATTCTACAAAACTGGGTAGTATGTCATCGATAGCAACATTGATAAAGGATGTAATCAATTAAATAAGGAGCAGACGGCACAAATGCAGGTGCGTACTTCTGCAAGGTTGCGTCAGTCACCGCAACAGGTATATAACCAACGTGCCATAAAATGACAAACGCAGCCAACGGAAATTGAACAAAACATCTCCGAATGACAGATGCGTACGCGCATCAGTCCTCGATCGTGTGCACCAAAAAGTCCGGAATCCGCAAGGTGTTCCAATTATGTGAACGGAAAAAGTTTAACCATCTGCAATCAATTGGACAACGCCGCGATACGATCGCGAGTTTGTCACGTACTCGCATTTTCGGACCGTCTTCGCCGGTCTCGTAATTTTGTGGCGCCAAAATACCGGAGTCCCTTGATTCGGTGGCTTCAAGCTTGCTTACAACTGTCGTGTTTGTAATAGATGTTGTTGTTGTGCTGTTATTAATGTAAATCTTGTAACGTTTCTCTTCCGTTTCCTCAGTTTTATCACCGTCTGGACATTCGAATGAATTTTATTGGTCTTGTCGGAAATATAACTTATAATTTCTCATGCTGGTGCTAGTGGCAATGAAATTATATGGTTAATTCAAGTATTTATTACGAGTGTTATATATGTATTATCTGTTTTATTTAGGTTTCATAACGTAACATCACGCCTGTAATCCCCGAAGGGGTAGGCAGAGGAGTGTGTAGTACACCCCCACATTTCACCAGTT
>DWUN01004754.1:0-10459 GCA_018249975.1 Passova gellias | reverse complement strand
ATGACGTTGGTCTAAACTAGATATATCGAAGGGGGCCATAATACCTGCGGGGGTCACATTACCACCTTCTCCCTATATAATTAGTATGTTTATCAGCTGTTCGGTTACCATTACGTAGACATTGAATTGCCTAGTTTGAAATGAGAAGTGTGTAGAATTGTCCCAATTTTTAAAAAAACAGCTGAATCTGGCAATTATATTAGCAATGGAAATCCCAAAGTCCCAGTCAAAGTAAATCATTGAATAATATGTACTCATACCAAACCTTTTTTAATACCTTCATTGATCATACGAGTATTAAGTAACTCATAGTTCCTTGGTGTTTTAGTTTGGTGTTTTAATCCACAATTGCACGTTAATTTCATTATAATATCTTAAATTTCAAAGCAACTCCCCTCTGCCTCCTATACGAAAATAACATTAAGCGCATACGAATTCGCTAGTTTGTTGCAAATGCATTCCAATTTGTACAAATCCAAATGAATATGTTTAAAATATTACTACTGGCGACGGCGTTACTGTTATGTTCGACTGCTATCTGGTAAATGAAACGCGATCGTATTATCTTGCTGCAACTCTTTTTATGTCCACTGCTGGGCGTGGGCTTACCGAAAACAAAGCTTTTATCTGTACATATAAACATTTTAAATAATTATTTCAATCGATCTATTCGTTAATGTTAACAGTGAGTATTTTAGATATTGAAATTAACTCTAATTACATAAACTGAAATCAACATAAATTAAGTTACAGACAGAGATATTTGGCAATAGGTGCACTCTGCCTACCCCGTTAGGGACCTGGCGTGATGATATGTTGTTGTTTGCTGTTATAAATTAAGTTTCAAATTTTAAACCACTGTCTATCGACACCGTATCATTCGTTCTTATCACAGAGTCAAACCGGTACCTTACTCAACAGACATCTTATCATTATAAGCAACTTCTTCACAAATAGCCCGCGCGATAAATATGCAAACTGCACCAGTGCAAATGAAATAAAGTGCCAAGTAGACGCACTTCGAGATTTTTCTCCATTTCCGAACCCATCGCTTATCTGTAATTTGTTTAATTTCTGGGAAATTATTTAGCCTGTATAAATAATGGTACCTAAATAATTAAGAAAAAGAACCCAATTATATTGCCAGGATTCATAGCGTTTCATGATTTACTGGTGTATAGCGACATAAGTTTAGTTATCTGCACTAGCAATATAATACACCTACTTACCTATCTTTTAGTTTTAACACCTAACAAAAATATAATACAAGAAGGATTGGAAAGGTTACTCAGTTGGACGTACTTTATTAATGGTCCGAGTAGAATTCCATCTGCAACCCCGGCTCAGTCTTATTCGCACCGCTGGACTAAAAGATACATCATGAGTAGAGTTCTATATTGTTCGTGAAATGAAAATAAATTAAACTATAATTTTTTTGTTTTTTTAATGAATTAAGGTTCTATTTCGAACAGGTGGTGGACGCGACCACCACGCCGAACATGAGGAAGAACACGAGGAACACGGAAAGAAGGCTTACGAGGTGAGTGTTATACATTACAAATAAATAAATAAATAAAAAAAAAAAAAAATTAATAAATAAATAATTAAATTACAAAAAATAAAAGAAAAATCTGTATTCACGGTATTTCTTCGTCTAAAAATACTGCAGAATTTAGAAAAAACATAACAACATAAATAATATCATCGTGTGTAGCATTCACGATTTTTACCATAAGATTACCATTGAGTCCGTTCACAAAAAGTAGCTGGCCGTAAATTTTTCAATCCATCATTTTTTAAATATATTCCATCTTTATATTATATACCTATGTATATACATGTGTTTGCGTGTATGTATATGCGTTATTAATCCCATCGACCACGATTTTGGTACGGTTCTAATATCAACATTTATTCGTTTACGTTCTTTTAAACCGCTGTTCTATTTTTATAATCTGTGCCATTATTCCCAACATCTCTGTACGTAATTTCATTTAATGTCAGCCATTATGCTAGACTAAACGTCCATCTTTTTAAAAACTTGTGGGAAACAGGAGTTAAAATGGTTGGATGTACTTTTTTCAAACCAGACATTTTATAGCTATTTGAATTGTAATGAAAATAGTGCTCATAATATTTTTCTTCAATATTACACTAATATAATATGTGACAAAATCATTGAGCGTTTTAGTAACGTAAAAAAAAATAGTTTATTTATGTACATTCCAATGAATAAAAACTGTAATTAGTCAATTTAAGACAATGTCCGTGTCATTTTGAATTACAATAAAAAAAATTACCCGACATTATCTGTTCGCTACTAATTCGCGCCAAAACAGATGTCATTATTTGAATTAAAGATGTTAGGACTTAATTTTCATGGACGATTTGATTTAACGTTTATAAATGTACACTTTCAAGAATGGTTTTGATTTATTTTTGAACGAAATTGATTAAATTACGAAATGACGGAAGAAGTGTAGCTATGTCTATATGTTACTATTGACGTTTTATGTTTGCACAGATAAAAAATAACTGGACTGCGATATTAAAAAAAATTGTGTTTGTTGTTAATATTTACATACGTACTTATATTTATATTGTCACGCCTATTTTTCATAAAGGTAGGCAGGACACTTTTAATGTTGTATTTATGTGACAATACAAATTCGCCTGTTAGAACACTAAGAAAAGTAATATTACCGTCATATATATGGTTCTAGGAATCGAACCCGGAATCGTGTCGTATACGTTATTTATTTCATGCACCATACGCCCCTACTTACGATAAAAAGCAAATCTCATCACCGCTCGTAAATCGTTTACGACGTTCACGTTACAGACGATTTGTCGGCAAAAAGCCATAAATAAGGTGTTTCGCGCCAATGTAGTACACTTATAACGCTTGTAGCACCGACACGTTAGCATATCGCGATCGATCTGTAACACGAAGCAAGCGACACTCGTGAAGTGGCAATGCTTCTTTTTTCCCACCCTGTTACTGGTGCACTGCTGGACCGGGTCTCCTTTGATAGTGAGAGGGATTCGGACCATAGTCTCCCGCGCTGCCCAAGTAGACTGCCCATTGGTAGACTTCACACCGTAAAGAGAATTTTATTTACTTTATAACATCTCTAAGGAGTGCAGGTTTCCTTACGGTGTTTACCTTTACCGTTATAGCGAGTGATATTTAATTTGTTTGTTATAAAACGCACGTAACAAATCAGACGTGCCAGGATCGAACTCAGACCTACTCTATAACCTACTGAACTTTTTCGCGTAGAATGCCACACTCTAAGGATAAAAAGCCATGGCTACGGTATGTTCTGCTTATCGTGAACAGCTGAACGGAGGCTTCCCGGGATGCGGGTAGCTAGAGAGACAGTCCAGACAGCAATCCCGGGAAGAACGACAGTATGTCACTCTTATTAGATGCAATTAATCAATTCAGTAGGTAGCATTATATTCTCTTGATGACGCAAAATATTTCACGAAGCGACGTTTTTAAAAGGAACAAACTCACTATTATAAACTAAAAATATTAAAATTGCTGCAAACGAGGATTTACTGACGAAAACTAACAAAATATAGCGTTAGTTTTATTCTCGCGCGTATGACGACCTAACTTTTAACCAGTTCTCCCGAAGTACATGATGCGGGTGACGAGGGAAACCTCATTAGAAGTTGCGTCCCTTCGCTCACGTTATTTGCTTAATTATTTGCTTCGCCGTGCGCCGTGCATGATTTAAAACAATTTTGATAAGAGCCGGCTGAGAAACGGCGGGCATCGCTCTGCGGCGCTCGGCTCCAGTGAGGAAACCGCCTGCTGCATAGCTGCATCTTAGACCAGGCAGTAATCATAATAGTATCTAGGGAAATTTCCACACTGATTAACATACATACGATATATGTCATACGTATATATGTAGATAGTTTAATACGATCAGATACAGAACAGACAAATGTGCTGCACGCACAAATGTTTGTCCTGAGTGGGAATCGAACCCACGACCTCCGGTTTTGCAGTCGGGGTCTCCCACCTCTCGACCACGAGGCCAGTCAAAATTGTTATTAAATTTGCTTTTCGATTTTAAGGGCGTGGACAAGGTTTACGTACATATTAGAGGCGAGCATCTCAGTCTTCAACACCGACATCTCATCTCCGACAACAATCACTCAGTACATTTTGTTTCGAGTTACTACTCATTTGTATTTGAACCCTTAGTGTGCGCAAGGAATGTTTCAAAGATCAGCCACCAACGGACACAGCGATTCGAAAACCAAAACTAAATGAAATTAATACATTTGTAGATCCCTACGAGCCGTCCATACTGGAAATGCCAGGTAGCGAAGCCAAAGCCGACATTGCCATGGTATTGCTATGACGGAGATGACGTGAGTTACGTGTATGTGAACTGACCAAGCTGCACCATCATTTGTTTCTGTGAACCAAATACACACATACTTTGATTATTATCTATACTGTCGCGCCAAATCCCTAACGGGGTAGGCACAATGTCTACTTTACAGACCTCACAATCTTCTTCCACATCACTCTCTTCCTATGAACATGCCGGTTCAAATACTTCTTCTAATCGGCCAGTATCTTAATTAATTGGTATTTATTAATAATCATAATTATTTAACGAATTGGTAACATTATATATCTACGTCTTTCTTGTCGTCACAGGCTTCCACTGTCGTCTATGGGTTGTAACCAGTATCTAATTGGACGGTAAAAATTAATGAATTAATTCAGTTAACAATAAGTGCTAGTGAGAATATTGGTTAGCAATCAATCATTTTATTACTCTGGTAATACAGGAGTAAATGCCTCCCAATAACATTTTAAACGTATCCTAGTTTAATGCATCCATATTAAGTGCACGTTACATTTTTTTCTATTTGTTCTATTTGTTTTTTTTTTGTCTATTTATGTCTTATTCAGACAATCTAAAAATGTTTAACTTAACTCTTATTTAGAACTTTTCACAGAAAGCAACCGTTTGAACTCTTAACGGTTATTTCAGTGAGCTATCAAATAAGTCTCATAGATTGCTAAGATATTTTAAGCGTAAACGCTAATGATATTATTATTAATAATTTCTGTGGCATAGAATTTTACACTGTTTTCGAGCACAGCAAACGTTACAATTTAATTGTGATAAACCCATCCATCATTGTTGTCAACGTGTCCTTCTTCTATTTTCAAAACTCCCGCCATTCTTTACATTCCACCTTTTTTTGTTTGCCAAATTAGCCAATTTAAATTTGCCAAATTATTTGCCTACATGCAAATACCTCGTATGCATACTGCCAGAATAAATATTCTTTAGGTTCACCAAAGATATGTAATAAATGAAACTTAATACTTTTGCGTTTTCTACACTTGAATGTACGAGTATCAAATAACGTATGATATTAGTCCATATATTTCGAACGAAAATTGAACAACTTCTTTTTATTTTACCAAGTAAGTTTATATCAAAAATAAAATTGCAAGTTTCAGAACAATAACTGCAATGGTTATTAAACAAAAGGGAAGTTACACAATTTAAAGGGGCGTGGGAAAATAATGCACCCTCAATGCGAACGGCGCTAGCAGTGATAACCAGTAGTTTGTATTTGAACCTCCCACTCAGAGTCTCGGGTTCAAATCATAAAACCACTGCTAACTTTACAAAAAATTGCGCAGGTTTTTTTAAATTAAATACCACTCGTTATTACGTTCATAGTGCTCTGAGTGAAATATTCAACCCAGCTGTGAATCAGCGTGGTCTACTACGGCTTCCACTATTTCCGAACATACATTTTCTTTTTGGGCCTTTTGTTAACAGCTATGTTAGCCGAAAAATATTATAATATTTTTTCGTGCATACATAATTCCGTCATTGTTAAGGACGAGTGTTATGGCAACATTGGGTTTAGATAATGATGTAAACAATGACAATTGTACACTATCCCAAAACAATAGAATGTTTGACGATAACATACGAACGAACCAAGTATTCGTAAACATACGCGTTCATAGACTCACTTATATCATTCGTTCATGTTTGAATGAACGTCTGCCAATGATTCATAGATTGGCAAAGTTATTTTGTCTATGGTCCATATTTTTAAACTAGTTGTAATATTCCATTGCTGGATCTGGATTTCTTCATACATTGCTGGCTTCATACATCTTAGAAAATATTATACACTTTATATTATTGCTAACGTTAAAGCGTCTAATATTGCTATTATGTGTCGCTGTTGCATTGTCCTTAAGAATGAAAATGAAATCAATTAACTTATCAGTGACTGATGCATATATGGAATTACAGTAAAATACAGATATATAAAAGTTTTACAGGACTTCCTAACTGAATCGGACTAAGTTATCGGGGCGATAGTAGACCTAACTTAGTTACGAAGTACTCAGACAGGTTCTTACGTATTTTAATTTGTACAAATTATTCATTTAGCTTAACTGAATGTAATACCTCAAGTTGGGTTACCGCAATTGTAACTCACTCTGAAGTCATTTGGATATAAGTTGCAATATAATGTCCAACGAGTCTTTGATCCAAGGAGTCTTAGGTAGTAAAGTAATGTTTTTAGACTAACTGGAATGACTAATTCGCTACTGGGAGAGGCTCGGAGCCTACTCCGTCCCGCAGTTCTAATGCGAACTGGCTTCTTATCAGGCTTTTATTAGTTATTATAACACAAGTAGTCCATTTAAAAAACGGTATCGGAAAATATCTTGCGATATCATTGTTTTTTCTAAATCACTTCATATGGAAAATGTATCAATAAGTCACAGCATAAATCGACCATAGGAGGAGCAGGACTGCACTAGATCTTGCAAAGTGTTTGTACTTTCATTTCAATATGACACGTGTCGTTGTAACCAAAATATATCAGGCTTTCTTTATACTCGTATATCTGAAGTACGGTGGGCTGATTATTTGGACTACGATGCTTATTACGCCACACTGCACGGAAGACTATTTTAGTAACAGAACACCCGTTCAGTTGATAACAATAAAAACTGCTTTTGTACGAGAATATAAAGTCGATGCGAGATAACGGAACAAATAGTAATACTCCGAAGTTCGCGAGACAATTATACTCGCCCACGGCTGTGCCGACCTCGGCGAGAACTCTGGCTCATTTTAATTATTCCAATTAAACACGATACCAGCAATGCGTGGGGAAATCACGACAAACTCATTATAATAGTCTAACGCTTATTCAAAACTTTTTTCATAAATTCCGTTAAAAATTGGAAACAAATCACATCACTTCACAATATAAATTCCCTTAAATTCTATTTGATTATATCGTGTTCGTTTGGGTCTTATAAGAATATTTTTAAAGTAAAAAATCCATATTGATAGCAAAATAATACTGCAGAAATTATATTGTCTGTGGATTTATCTTATAATATAGGGGTTGAAGGGATTAATTAATAATAATATACTCGTACGGATGTACTCGTTTTTTTTCTTATACACCTAGCTTAGCAAGTAGGCAGACGGGCCACCTGATGGTAAGTGGTCAGCGTCGCCGATGGACATGTGCAACATCAGAGGAATCGCGAGCGCGTGCCAGCTTTGAAGGAGAGCTCGTGCCGCGTCTGTAATCTGACTTCTATTAAAATTACCATGTTAATCGCAGGGAGTACACAAGGAAACCAAGACGGCTAAGGGCCACCACGACAAAGAAAACCACCTCGGCAAGTACGACGACCACGGCGGCATCGACAAGGAACACCACGACGAGAGCGACCACTACGGCGCTCACCAGCAAGAAGAACACGGGAAGAAACACGCCAAGGTCTGATTTGATGTCTAGCTACAACTTAAATTATTTAACTTAAATACATGTTAATTTTAGTCTAATTATTGTGTAGAAGACAGAATATTGATACAGATATTTATTTAAAAAAACCGGCCAAGTGCTAGTTGGACTCACGCACCGAGGGTTCCGTACAAACCTATAGGTATATAAGTGAAAGTTTGATTTTGTTACTTGTCTGTTCTTTGTCTGTTGTAAGCGGTAATGTTCCTTCAGTAGAATAACTGACCTTTACAGTACGAAGAGTCCGGCAAACATTCCAAGGGCCACAGCACGAAGGGCAGCCACGACGTCCACAAAAAGGAGGAGTACGAGAAGAACGTGGAGTTCTTCGAGGAGGAAGGTGACTCCGACGAGGACGAGCACCACGGAGCCCATCACGAAGAGAGAGGTCACAAATCGGTAAGTGGGAATTGTGACATTATGCTCCGTCACCTTTCGTATATCTGTCCGTTTGTAGGATATTATTATATTATTTATTTTCCATTTTTTTATTTTTTTTTTACTAGCTTTCCAAAAATCAATAATTGTATTAATATATCATATTAACCAAGGGCGTAAATCTAAAATGTCATGTGTCATACTTCCACGACGAATTTTCATACTATCTATCTACCCCTATTTAACACCCTCGGGGAATGGTGGTGTCCCCCTGGTGGGAATTCCAAAATTCCTTCATAGTACTTAATTACGCTATAGATATAAAAAATCAATCTGCAATTTTCAGGATTCTATATTAAGCAATTTCTGCTTAGCTTTCATTTATGGGTTAAATTTAATTGACCCCAACGACTATTTAATTTATTTATTTACATACACACAAAAGGTATGGGAAACCGTATGGAAACGGTAAAAGCATTTTTGTAGCCAACAGCACCCAAGACTTCAAATGTCTTCAGAAATGTTAATGTCATTATTTTATCGTCATCAAAATTCAAATTGAATTTCGTAATGTTATCAGTAAAATATACATTCGCATATTTCATATGTATTTTACATTATATTACTGTTAGCGAAACTAACTTTAACTGTGATATTGTTAGCAAGAATAACAGAATTATATCACAATTATATCTCGTCATTTCAAAACCTCATTTCCATACATTTTACGTTCCTTATGTCGTCTTGTGGGATGTGATTAAAAACAAAAATTCAAATATTCCTTCAAGTCTCGCATTGTTCAAGCTATTTGCATCTCTATACAACAAAGCCAGCTCAGCTATTTCGGCGGGAAAACGACTGAAATTTGATTTGTTATCACGATCGAACTTGTTAATTACTGATTTATAATATTCATATCAATTAATTTAGACATCCTCGTAATTTCTACACAAGTTAAGCGCCGGGTCGCATCCTTCCCTGCTGTCTGCGTGATTTACGTTAACGTTAACGTTGTCGTTATCCTTTACAAGTTATATTCAAACGCTCAGCTGAGTGTTAGTTATTATTCAGCCATACACATTATAGAGGAATGGACAAAGACCCGCAAAGAAGCAACATAAGTAGCAAAAATGAAATCACGTAATGCGCAAAAATAAAATGTATAATTTAGTTGTAAAGCGAAAGAGGTTGTTGAAATAACTCGTAAATAAACGTTACGTTGATATTATTTTAAATTGAAGTCAATTGGGCGTACAACGAAATTAATTACGCATTTTGTAAACGATCAAATTGAGTTTTCATAATGAACTTAACGTTTGAATTTCGCACTTTCTTCACCTCTTGGCAAACGGACGTCACAGTAATTAGATGCAATTTATACATTTCAAACCACCGTTGGCTTTTTGTCGATTAGTATTGCACAGAAAAAAATGGAATTTTCAATGATTATACCAATAGAGGTGAGTGTTATCACATTTTTTTTGTCACACCGTAGCGAATTCGAACGAACGGTTTCAAAACGAACATCGCACTGAATAAGAAATGTCTACAAGAAGTTGGCAATGTTTTTTCAGTGGACACCAATTGCAACGGATAGTAGCGACCGTTTTCGTTTTGAGGCTGCCAAGGTCGAAAGATTCCAATATTAAATAGCATAATCAATTTTATATATCTATTTATATACTCACAGTTGGCCAATTATTATTAGTATATTGCTTACAACATCAACATCTAGAACTAATTCAATGATTTTTTTATAAAAAAAACCTTTACATTACTTTTTGAAAATATGCGATGTATAACAGGCATCACATGTACCAGAAAACGTTTACACAGATGAATAGTGCAAAACATGAGAAGTGTGATGGGCAATCCTCCCCTTCAAGGCTCCGCTTTAAAAGAAACCTGTCACAGGCTTTTTTCAGTACAGATCGCCTTTCAAAGAGCTTTTTACGTTTATAAACTTCTCAAGTATCATCTCCTATTGCCGTTTGCAAAACGGGCGAATTTTTTTTTATTGTCTTTAATTTGGATTTTTTAAAACGTACTAGGTACTAGTTTGACTTACTATTGCTACTCACTATATTTATATAATATACGTAACATATATTTTATACATTTTATGAACTACTATTATTTATAACTTACATTAACTATACACTAGCTGACCTGGCAAACGTTGTTCTGCCATATAAATTATTTTTTATTGCTGCTCCTCTCCTATTCATCTTAG
>DWUN01004753.1:0-10459 GCA_018249975.1 Passova gellias | reverse complement strand
GTTACGATGTTATT
Source organism: Passova gellias (assembly GCA_018249975.1). Taxonomy (NCBI): domain Eukaryota; kingdom Metazoa; phylum Arthropoda; class Insecta; order Lepidoptera; family Hesperiidae; genus Passova; species Passova gellias. Next base: position 10,445 of record DWUN01004753.1, on the reverse strand, counting down.
AAAACAGAACGAGTTTAGTACTAAATTGTCATTTTATTTGTCCTTTTATATGGAAATTATATTGTTCATTAAATGAAACCGTTATAATCTTTGTATGAGAATTAAGTGCATCGTTACATGACATGTTCAAGCATAGCGTTTTTGGATACAAAGTTATTATATAAGTATTGGATATTATTTTATAAATGCAACACAATATTATGTAAAAAATACAACTAGAAATGAACAAAGGTAACAACGGTAAGGGTTTATTTTCCCTAATATACTTAGTTCCTTATAAGAAACTTGAAAATAGGTAAAAATAGTTGAACGTAGTATAAAATATCGATAAGGATAAACAAATTTTTTTTTTTTGCAAAAAAGGAAGTAATATAGGGGTGAAAGGAAGAAAGACAGTATATGTTGTACGCAATACTAAAACCTTAAGATTATGTAACCATCAGATCTTATCTTATCTTTGTTAAGACATGAAACGCTTTCACATAATGTACACACATACTACATATATACAAAAGTTACATGCACATATATTTTAAATTATGTTTTGTTGTTAACGCAACGATGAAATAATTAACCTAAATCAGGCTAAAGTATGAATTGTGGAATTTTAATTTTAACTTATAAATGTTATATTTTAACTTGTCCACATTGAATGATTATGGCCTGATACGTAAGAAGTCAATGTCCAGACAACGATTAATGTAGTTATTCGATCAGCTAAATTACACTTACATACCACTATGTTACTTACGTTATCCGATATTGAAAATACATAGATATGCACTTTCTTACAAAGTGTAAAACGTATTACACATACGAAGTAAAAGAAAGAGGCAAGGACACATACCGGAGCATCCGTCGTGAATCAACCCGACTAACGGTTACAAACACTGGCGTGCCATCCGCTGATCATTCACACACGAGATCGGATACGTACAATATACAAAGAAACAAGCAAAACTGACTCGGCCGAATTCAAAACAAACAAGGTTTTTGAACAAGAACACCGACTTCACGTATGAATGTTAGATCAAGTGAGACATTCACCTCGGATCGGCGCGCGGCGCGGACTGGCGGGCGCTCGGCTCGTAGAACCCGTTTCGTAGAAAAAACCTCTTCCAGTGTCGGCCATCATGCTGACCCTTTGCATATTTTCCCGCTCGACACTTATCATTGCGCTAGCGTTATCTCTGTACGTGTCTTGCAGCTTTTCTGGTACCAACTGAGCTTCTGCACTATCGTTCACTGCTTGAATTATGCGTGGATTATGTAAGCTTGTATCGGGTCCCATTCCGTTTTGAGCGTTCCCATTTTGCATATTTCTGGGTATCGTAACCGGAATCCGGCCGTAAACGGGCCCATTATTATTAATGTATTTTTGAGTAGTTCCGATTATTCTCGGTTCAGGGTTCGGTTGGTGATTGGCGAACGCGTTAACTTTTAGTATCTCGTTCGCTTGATGGAGGAGCTTCCTTTGTATATTCTCTATTTCGGCTTTCGATGCTCTCGAGTTCTCAGACAGTTCCGCTATTAGTTGGTTGACATTAAAATTTGCCATTTTTAATGTGCCATTAGTGTTTGACGTTGTGGCTTCGTTGGACGGTTCGGTAAAGTTCGGTTCGCTTTCGTCGGTAGCTTTGATCTTCATTGCTAAGTTGTTGTCCGGCGGAGTGACTATTATCGCTGGTAGTAGCTTAAGAGTACTGGATTCTTTTGCTTTACCACGTTTCACTTTCCTCACAGTCCTGGCCATTACATTGTTACTGGCTGACTAATGATGATTACTACGCACTCACTTTTTTAACATCCTCCATTTAAGTGTCTACTAACCTAGCCTGCGGGTGAAGTGATTCCATTAAAAATGTAAAGAATAATAAAAGAAAACTTATTTTCTTTATCATCGGTTAAGTTTTATTGAGGCTTTTAAATTAGTTCTGTAATTGTTTTAAAAATAAAAAAAGTGGTTAACGATTTCAATTATTTAACATTGCATCGTACATTGCGGATTGATTTCGCTTAACGGACACCTACAATAAAACCGTCAGCTAATTAGGAATTTATATATTTACTCCTAGCCCTACCACATATATATATCGATCTCTTTTTCTTTTCAATTTTTGACCCATTTTTACCAATATGTCGAAGTCAAAAGGAGGCGCTTTAATGACAATTTTTGGGTGTGCAGTGTTACATATTTTTGTGATAACAATTCTTTACGGATCTCCAACAATTAATCACCTACATAATATCAAGACGTCATTTCGATACTATCATTCTGATTTCACATAGCGTGATCTTTTGTTAAATTAATGAACTCGGTGACTGCCCAGCCTCCATACATGTACAACCTGCAACGTTTATCTATACCGTTAGGTGGTGTTAGTGTGCCAAATGTCATTTATAATTGCCATAATTGACGACATTTTTAAAATGTTCCAATGAAGTATTTAAATGCCACTTGATTATAATTTAGATGCTCTAAATGTGGAAATATACCTAACAGTTAATTATAAACAGCAGTAAATGAAACAAACTTCGGTTACAATTGAGTAGTTCTAATTTATGATCTCGATTAAATGCTTGCGTCTATCATTCTATATGTATATATAATGAGCATAAACATGATAGCCTTGATAACAGTGATATCCTTGTTGTGATACTGAGCAAGAATGGCCTTAAATTCAATTTGAGGGAAGAGCCGTGCCCAACGTGTTCAATAGCGGAACAGTAACAGAGTTTTTCCTTGTTACTATTGTCATTATTGTTACAAGAAATCACGACAGGTCACCAATATTGATAGGGAAGGCAGAAAGCACCGAGTTCAAAATACCTCTCACGTGGTTCTTTTACATTCATCAGTCTTTCTACAGTATGTGGTGACTGCTTCGCCTAATTCAAACATATAACATTTACTACATATCTCTGTAGCGGTTTGTAACATTTTAATGTTCTGATGTAAATGCAATTCCCAAACTAATTACGCATTTTGACATATCACTTAACAGACTTGCAACACTCGTTATTGCGTTTGTAATACCTATTCATAATGAAGACAATGCATAATGAAGACTGTCCTTTTGTAGATCGTTGGCGGAATAATGATGAGAAAAGTCATAAACACACGATTGCAGCAGACACGGCCGATTGTGATCTGCAATGCGTTCATAAAAAAATTGGAGCTCCATTTCACCATCATCAATGCAACAATGGCGGACTTGAATCATCAAACCAGATAAACATCAATAACCGATCTCGAATAACACGGAAGTACTACCTAAGTATGATATTTGCAAGGATTGGAATTGAAAACACCGGAATTAGAGATTTAAACCTACACCTCTGCTAATTAAAAGTAAAAAGTCATAATGATTCTAATACAAGCTTACAGAAATTTGTCTGTAATACTCTAAATGCAAATTCATCTCCAATAATGAAGTCGGTGAAGGGATTGAGGGAAGTGTGTCGGCTATTGTCAGGAGTAACGCTATTCTTGTTCCGCAAATGTTATTGCGCGTGAGAGTAAAAAGGTCGTAGATCATTCGTTGAGTTAGTACATCGACAGAGCATTGTGATTGGTTGATAAACATTAATTGCTATTGGCTGAATTTTTAAATGAGTTTTTGGATTGCTTTTAAAGAATACTGAAGCAAGGCTACAATCAACCACGATGGATAGTAAACGTTACTTTATACGTGAGACTTTCCAAGCGTATTCCTGTTACGTATAAAACTGGAGACAAAATTATAGTCTGTGTTATATTTAACAAGTCTTGAGGAAATTTTGTTGTAAAAAATAACCCAAAAGGCGCTTTCTTCCATTCACAACAAGTTAGATAATTATTTGATAACCGTGTTAACTATTACGTAACATGTTGTTCCCTAGAAGCCTTTATTGCTCGCCCGATACGATCAACCCACTCAGATTTTGCAGAACAATATCTCGATTGTTGCCACACCACAGAGTTTGCTCTGAATTTATGGTTATCTACACATCGAGTTAAGTGGAAGTATGGGGAAAACCGAGATATTATAGCGTGTAGGACTTGGTTGTCTTTCCATAACATGACTTTTATTATATTTTTACTATATTAAATCAATAAGGCAACTTATGAGAACTGATCTTAATAGAAAAGTTAGAAAAGCTTAGTATTCATCACCGAAATTCCGTTTATAAACAAAATGATTTGATTACAACGAGGAATTGCAAAGGTGAGACAGAATTTCATCAGCTTTAAAGATCTTTAGATAATCAGTGTAAGTCGTTCTAATGAATCAATGTATCTGTTTCTTGTATTAGAATTTAACTAAATATAATTTTTCAACGTCATTCCCCTTAACGCTATGCCCTCGAAACAGAACAATATCTGCTACATCAGTTCTAGAGTCGATATTGGTATTAAGCTTATTTCTATAGTATACATTTATACAACACGACCACGCACTGTTCTGAGATTTGTTGAGTGACAGTTCAATTCCGTGAAATTGTTATTTTGTAACGTACCTACCTAATATCACGTACAGGAAGAAACGAACTAAACAATTATGATATGTATTTTGCGTGTCTAAATGTGTCTCACTGCCCGCCCACGGCAACTTTAGAAGAAAGTTAACCTTCAGTTTTAAACATTCGTTCGAGTTGTTCAAGAATCTTTATTTCTTGACAATTATTCTTCCACACGTAAACATCTAAAATTCTCATAGAACTTGAGCGCTAGAGACTTTAATTGCTCACAAATAAATCGTTTCATTAAAAATAAAAATTTGCTTGAGAGAAACTCTGTATTTGATCTATAACAAGTTATTATTGCTTTGTAACTATTAGAGATTCTTAAAATTCAACAAACAGAAATCCAAATAGCAGCCTCTAACGGAAACCTCTCCCGATACTGGTGATAATAATACTTACGATAAATATTGGAACAAACACGAGAGAAGACTGTAAATTACATATAAACTGCAAGTTGCAAACGTACCGCCGTAATAGTTTGGAAGATTACTTCCTGAATTGCGGAAAAAATGTTAAAGGCTGGTGATAATGAGGATCTCGTATTGATGCAGATGTCCATTTTAATGTAACTCGTAGAATAGGTCTTGTCATATAGCCAGCGGTTAAACGATGATAAGATCGCTCAAGAAGAGTCGCTTGAGTTGGTTTTAAACTAAACAATTAATCAACAAGCTAATACACTTATTGCTACCGTAAAGCAATTGTTACTAAAACAATCCTTATTTCGGTCTGAAGGATGAAGATTCTGGTCTACCTGTATACTAGAGTCTAACCTTAGACTTAAATATACATTATCCTAAGATATATGAAGAAATGATATTTTAAGTTGTTATAAAATATTTTATGTTGTTATAAATAAATTTCGGGACTGACCATTGAAGTTGGCACCCATTTAGATCTGACTTCATTTGACGTTGAAGTCAACAATCAAGGTAAATATCATAACATTGAAGTTCGCTCTACTTTCACATTTACGTTTTTCATGGGATATTTACTTTTAGCTTTTTTCCCATTTTCTCCATCCATTCTTGTTTGGGTTAGTTTGTTAATTTCTCTAAAATCCAAGCCGTAGATTACAATAAGCGTTTGCCTCTCGAAAAGCTTATAGTAATGCAAGCACGCTATCACCGCCTAGATTACAATCTAACGCTTATATCGCACTGGCTCGTAAATTCGCCGCAACAACTGGCATTGTGTACCGGCTGCCACATGATTCACGTCACATTAGCAATTCAAATCACTTAACACATACTGTGATTGCTTTAAGATAACTGATGTAAAGTAATTGTCTGTAGTCGTTGAAACGACGTTGTGAGGTCTGCCAATTCAGTACTTAGCCGACGCCCAGACTATAGCTTTCTTATGCTATTCGCTATGAGAAGAGACTGGGGTCCAGTAGTGAAATATTAAAAGGGTTAAAAATTTTAATTCGAGTTGACAGTTGAAGAATAAACCTTATATAAGTCAGATTGTTACACAGAAGAAGATTTTAATAACTAACATACAAACTATTTGGTAAGATTTACTTACTTAATACCTACTTTATGTTAATTTTAAATTACCCAATTAAAGTTAATTTGCATGTAACATATATATTGACCTCTATATGTACTTACCCATGTATGTAGTAATAAACGTGTTTGTAGAAACAAACAAACATACAAGCAATCAAAAGTCATTCGCATTCGCAGAAACCGCGTTTACTGAATAATCTAAATGCAATCGCTCGATGTTTGTTTGTTTAAAGTAAGTCGATTCTATTGTTGAATTGTAAGTGCGTCGAGGCATTGACCCGAGATTTCGGCCAGCACGCGGATGCGTTGGAGCCGATGTGGAACAATAACGAGTGGTATAAGGAAACAGTCCGGCTAATTATTTAGCGTACAACTATTGTTAGCTACTGTATTAATTAATATGGAGGTAACGGAGCTATGGCCATTAACACTTATAAATGGGTTTGAAGACGCGTGGAGAGTACGCATAATGCGCTCATAGAGAACACTAGCCGTTTTCATGTTCGCCCGCGTGGTCGAAAGAATGTATTCTGTTCACACGTCATACTCATACCATTATTGTGCACTTAACGCCATCTATACCGCTTTTTTGATTAAAACGTGTTTTCCCGCGGAAATGAGATATGATATGAGATATTTTGTCGTAAAAAAAAAAAACCACAATTTTAATGGAAATGTCTGTCTTTGCGCGTGTTTGTGTGTGTGTCTGATACGGTGCGCAACAATGAAGAATGGGCCGATTGACAATTCGACACAGCCGGCAGACAATAGCTTCGGTAGTGGGAATAGCGGTTGTGACTAACATTTGACAGGCTTCTTGGTGTTACGGTTGGAGACACTGTCTGCTAAACCGGTAGTGGGTTCGATTTTGGTTCAGGACAAAAAATTGTGTTATATTCGTTCTGGATGTAATAAAATAACTACATATATAAGCATTATGTATATGTATGTTTATCAGGTAGCCAGTTACCATGGTACAAGCATTTAATTGCCTAATATGGAATCAGATAGCCTCGTGTGGCATTGCCACAATAACAATTATTATTTTATAAAACTTGTTATCGGGTTCAACTTTCTAACGCTACAATGGTGAGTACAGGAGTAACTGAACATCGGAAGACTTCTTCACCACGCTGTTCCAGTTGCATGAAAGTAACATTTAAATAACCAAGCCAGATCTCATAATATGTGCATAATTCGTATAACCAACGTGAATGATAACAAAAAAAAATATTTAAATAGGTATTTTGATAACCGATATCGAATTTCTAACTTCGTGTCTGAGGGCAAACGGCTTACTTAAGCTTTAGTATGTAACATCACGCCCGTAATCCCCGAAGGGGTAGGCAGACGAGTGTGTAGTACACCCCCACATTTCACCAGTTACGTTTAAGTCCCAAATGGAATGCTATCGGTATTTGGATAAATTACACGAGATCGGGGTAAAGGTAGGAAAAACATGCAATAATATAAATCAGGACGAGCAATAGACAGAAACAATCCCACGTGACACACGAGGCGCGGAGTGCGCGGGGCAGACAACCGCCCGCGCCACGTATCAACCATGCGCGCCTTGTACCCAACCTGAGGGACGGGAACTGTATATTACCACCATAGTTAACTGATTGGTTCTCCGCATAGATTGATGAATGCAGACGAAGCCCGTCAAGTTTGCAAGGACAGGGACATTTGGCACTCGGTGCCTACCCCTTTAGAGACCTGGCGTGATGTTATGTGTGTGTGATTGTGTGTGTCAATAGACCAATTCCGATGGTGTTCTGGAATTCTGAAATTCCAATATAAGGGTAAATTAAAACTGAATATAGAAGAAACACGTCAGATTTGTGAAGTTTGAGATATTTCACACTTGATTCTTTCTGCCTACCCCGTACTACTACTAAAAGTAATGCAAGGAGCAATGCTTTGTTATTCCCATATCGATGTGACCTTTGACGTGTAATAAGATGATTTGCATGTACAAATCCAAAACTATCTCCATTACATTCATATGAAAATAAAACAAAACCTAGGGGGATGGTAAATTGAGTAAAACCGAAAAAGATTGACTGCCGCTGCCACACGGACATAAAGTTCTGAATCACTGGATACATCGCTAAAGCCGTTTCAATCTCTGTCCGCTTTTTCAAAATGGACCCTACCGTTCATAAATTACAGCCCAGATTACCTTGACGGGTCGTATTTTGAGCTCAATTGAAGGCGAACGAGGCAGCGCCGCAACAGACTGAGCGGTCTGTTAAGGATATTTTAATTATTGAGTTTTGTTCTTGCGAACTGTGGGAGGCCTAATTATAATTATGATTTTCTATTTGTTTTTATATAGAGCTCACTGAAGCCGAAGCTAACTTTTTTTTTAAGGAATCCTACTGTAGTATGTTCGGTGGTTCCAAACAGTATTGCGTACACGTCTGATTGCAATCTCGTAAACAATGTAATAGTTTTATCGCTTAGGTATACCATATAATTGAAAATTAAACGAACATTCCTATGATGTTAGCTGCTCATTAAACGAGGGTTCACCGTTAAACCGAAGACGATTATATTATTTTTATACAGCAGTATACTCGAAATGTTACACGTAGGTAAATCATGTAATAATCTTCGGTTGATACCTGAAGTATAATTGAAAGTTAAACGAACTTGCTAGTAGATTTCGCGTCCAATTGCAGGCGAGTTCAATTGAGGACAGGCAAATAATATACCTTATCGTCTTCGCTTGATATCCCAAGTATAGCGTATTATTATCCCATCACAAGATCGACTTATGAACAGGCCGACGATTCAAAGAACCGTATGATTTAAAAAAGCAGAGTATCGACAGTTTTAGCAATGTATCAATGGAACATTGCGATCAGAAAGCTCCACTTAGGAATTATTTAAACTGATTTATAAACGTTTTATATACTTCGAATTCTGAGCTCTACCGTTGAAAGCGCTCGTCGTTCGGCGCTAATCGCCGGCAGTTGAACACACCCTTAATGGGGGTAGCATTGCGGCTATTGCCTATACTGAGGTAACAAAGCCGCGTGACTAATGCCGGCCCATTACCAGAGTATCGTTTACAGGGGTAGCGACCCCATTTATAGGTGAGGTAGGTGGAAAGGTGAAACTCAAACGAAATATACTGAAGCTTTTGTAACTGGGAATTTATCTGAAACGCTTCGAATAAACTATATGATGCGAAATACTCAATGAAACGGGTTATTTATAACTCTTTGAATACTAAGTGATGAAATCGGAAAAATCCTAATGAATTAAAGAACAATTAAATGAGGATTGCTGAACATTTCGAAAGGCGTGTCGGTTCAGTAGTTAATAACACTGACTGCTGTAACAGAGGTCGTCAATTCGAATCCCGCCGAGCATACAATGTCCTTGTGTAATAGACACGAAGGTATCTTCTGTCTCTGGATAAACAAGCGTATCAGCTGTCAGGTAGTAGGGAGTTATCCTTAGATATTATTATTACACAGCTATTATACATAATTTTTTACGGATGTTTAAATACCTTTATCTCAAATCGCACGATTAATCTTTCTATACGCGACGGAACGGAGACGGTATATGCGTTTGGGGTGAGAGGAAGTTTGTCTGTTTGTTTGTTTGTGCAAACCAATTTTACCATTTATCTCCAAAACCACTGGTCCGATTTTAATGCGGTTTTCTGTTATGGGTTTTTTACTTGCTGCACTGAAATATTTAAAAAATAAACTTGTATATCGTCAGACTCTAAAGTAGTATTTTAGTTTAGGCTTGTAAACGAAATTTATTTTCCATATTATTGTTAATTTTTACGATGAAACCTATAAAATGATATTCACATATGAATCTTTTTTTCAATAATTCAAAAAATTGCACTCGCGATTGTCTGATTACATACGTACATACGTTGTTACGTACCTACATACCTGGCGTGATGTTATCACGCCTGGTCCCGAACGGTGTAGGCAGAAAGCACAATAAATTAATTACAAATTAATTTACAACTTTGATTACAAATAAGGCTAGTCTGTACTAGTATTAAAATATCGGGACAACTAATAAACTTTAATAGCAATTTACATAACATCCCGTATCATAAACACAATAACTAAAACAATAGATGAAGTGAACAAAATGATAACTATTTCAAACATAAACGAGGGGTATTTCGTTTATCGGTCGGGGCTTAAATCGATTCTGTGGTTGGTGGCCCAAACAGTCGGGTGAGCGTCGCGGTCAAATGCGCTTCGGATTCGAATATAGAACAGGCAATTAAGGGAAACATGCACACTGCCTGTACTGAAATGAAAGGCAAAAACTATGATATATATATATATATATATATGATATATAAAAAAACGTAACATCACGCCTGTAATCCCCGAAGGGGTAGGCAGAGGAGTGTAGTACACCCCCACATTTCAC
>DWUN01004752.1:0-10459 GCA_018249975.1 Passova gellias | reverse complement strand
TTTTATGAAATATAATGCAGGCAATATCAAGAAAAAATAAGAAGTGAAAACAATAATTATAACTAAAGACACTTACACAAGTTGCTTTGACGGCGGTGCCCGTACAAGTGGTGTTTGCACAGCTGTGTGGAAGGTGGCGCCCGCAGCGCTGGCCACCACCAGGTTATCCGCGCCCATCGTAACCGAATCTTCAGAAGCACCCAGTATTAAAATCCCCCGAGAATCTCTCACTTCTAACCGTGCTACATTTAACTCTAGACGATCGTGACCTGTATAGAGAGAAAATGAATAAATACATATTTCGAAAACGATAAACAAAATGTAATCATTTGTCGACTTTACGGTTTACATAAATTTTTAAATGTAAACCATCCTAAAATCTTCCACAGAAAAGTAAGCTAACAAACGACGTAAATCGCAACAAAACTTGTTCAGCGGATTTAAAGATTATCGCGGAAAACAAACGCCTATAAGTACGCTAGAAATACACTGCTACACTCCTGTTCTGGTTTACAATAACTTTGTCGTAGTAATGCTTATAAAAGCAGAATTGGGAAGTGTAAAATAATGAAAGAGAAAATGGTTTTTTAACGATCACCTAAAAACAGTCTGCTCTGCGGCAAGCCGTGGTAGTCCCGGGTCAATACGGTGAAATTTCGCGACGACTCAATCGAGATGGGTTGTCCCCGACGTGACTTGATGCTGGATGCGAACAACGAGTCCAACATCAAAGCTTGGCCGAGTAGTTGCAGTCCTCCTGGGACGATACGTAGCTGACCCATTCCATCCTATATAAACAAATATTGTCTATAAAATATATTTTCAGCGAACAAACTTTGCGTTTGTACTGTAAAAGTCTTTCAAGTTGTTTTACTATGAGGAAAAAAAAATGAAAACCGTAATACTTTATACATACAAATACGTCACATTTCACTATTCCATCACACATTCCTGCAGTTTCCCTTTACGATCAAAACTTTAATATGACTCACTATGTACATTTGAATATACTTTCTTTCAACTATCTTTGATAAGATTTTTTTTGCAAATATTAAGCAACGTCACAAAAATAGTAGCGAAATGTATTACGAACCGTATTAAAATCCAATACTTTCAAAACCCAAAGTGTGAGCGCAAGATTGATAATCATCATGAACATGAGCGCCATCACCAATATATACAGACATTTCTTCCGCCAGCCGTAAATACCAACTTTGAATTGGCTATTATAACTGTTTCTGATCGAGTCCGCCTTTGTATCGCGACTCGCATTGTTGTTTAGAATTGGCTCCGGGGTGATTTTGTCAGCGTATGGGATCCTGAAAAAAATATGGCATTAAATCGAATCACAGTTCCGTTATTTGAGAACTTCAGTACAACTTTAACGTCAAGAAATATTTACACTGCCTTTTGAACATAATAACGTTTAAGTGTTATAGAAATATCATACCATAGAAACATAAACATTTATTTTTAATTAGAAATGTTAACTTAGCATAACATTGCATTTAAAGTACAATTAATTAAATAGTTTCACATAATAAAATTTTCTTTATTTAGTTTCACTTTAAAATCATTATTATAAGTATAAATTTTCGACTTAGATATAATTTTTGAAGTAATACAAAGGATATATTCACCGATAGTAGAATTAGGAAGGAAAATTTATATGCGAGTGTAAAGATTAAGAAGGACGAATAAACCTAGAATTTTGGTCCGATCGGAGATGTACTAAAATAAGGCCAGGTCTAGAGTGCCGCTAATAGCGAAGAATATGGGATTATGACGACTTTGAAAACTACAAATGGGGCGAAAGAAATTTGTCACAACCGTAAGCGGAAGAAATTTACTATATCTGCCTAGCCCTACGGGAATAGACGTGACTGTACTTATGGATATAACAGCATGAATATCTTAGAAATTTAAAAACACGGAAGAAAATAATTCAGTGATCAGATCGCTGAAATCTTTGCCAAAGATATTTTTAACTGTCCTTTTATATTAGAATATCATCAAGAACCTTTATAGGGTCAGAGACAAATGTGAAATGGATTTCATACTTTAAATTGCGCATAAAATCACATATTCTGAGAGTATACCTGGTCCTCGCTATTATACTAAAGAGATAGTTCTGTCGTAGTGAAATTTTTCGCAACAACGACGGGTGCTTACATCGAAAGCGTTGTTTGAAACACATTTCACTTGCATAAATCATAACTTTATTTCCTTTACCCGTACGGATCGCGCCAAATCCAGCTTTATATCGCGCACAAGTGTCTCGTATCCATCTTAAAAAGATATTATTATTATTCAAATGTATTTACGATGGTCGAAACTATGTCTTATATTTTTATGAGAATTGGGCACATTGTTAGGGTTCCTTCAACATTTAATAAACATCTATTCAATATCAGTTTTTGTTATAATTTATCTATATTTATATCTATATTTAACCTTAATTCACGTAATGTTTTCAGCGGTATAGTCCATGTCATTACATGTCATCAGAGTATGGAGTACGAAAGTTGTATTCGTGTAGCTTGCTTTTGTTGGTACTTGGAATTCAACTTTGCAGATCCGCCTTCTTTAGCACTAGCGGTCCGGTGCGTACAACTTCGATTTAAAATCTGACATTTTACTTAGAAAACTGCATATATAATACGAGTATATAACTGCATATAACTTGTCATTATTTGAAATTGTTCGTTATTCGTTCAATATACATTCAGAAAATACGTTTGATGTCATGTAATATAGCGCGAGTTTATATCTAAGGTGAATCTGTTCGTATATGGACATTTTGCTGAGACATATATAGAAAGGACCATTACCAGTATTCGTGAGACTGGCCAGCGTCAGGGCGAGGGTCATAAATTTACAAGGATTCGAGCGCGACAGCAGTACTGTACACTGAAAAATTCCAGCTACCAGTCTTGCTTCAGATGTAGAGATGTTGTTTGGCGAACTTGCATTGTAATGCCCCGCTTTCTTCCCAGGTGTCTATTATATGTTTAAATGCTATCACATTGGGATTCGAAGATTTAATTAAAATAAGTTCTACATTTTTAAGTTACCAACTACTGCTTAATATCTAGGATAAATAAAAATTATTATAATTTTTGTAATATCTATCTATATATACAACCCATCCTATAAAAAAGAATTAAATAGACCAAAGTATTCATGTAATCTTTAAATTTATCATCATCATTATCAATTCATTTCGTCATTCCACAATAGGACACGAGTAAAGTTTCGGAATTTGATTGTTTAATGTTGCCTACTGAATTGCTTAAATCTACCACGCTGGTCAAATATGGCTTAGCAGACTTCACAGGCATTACAGGATGTTATGGAGCACTCTAAAATGTTTTTACGATTTCATAGAGGGCAATACGATATAACATTTTAATTCAATATACATATATTCCATAATGGAATAATACGACTACTTATTGCCTTGAACGTTGAAAGACAGTATCTGTATTAGTGTATTTTGCAAGACGTGCAGTTTAGTGAAAAAGCCGGTTCTTTTGACAGCTTAGCTAACAAATCTCTGTCTTGAATGATGTTTGATTCGCGTATTTTTGTACCCGTGTTTTTTCCGAAGCTTGTCTGAATGCAAACATTATATGGATTCGTTGGGACGAGTGTGTCTCGGATCTGGCGTAATCCTAATACAATAAGAGCGGAGCTTTTGAAGGAATTTCGAGAGAACATTCAATTCCTAACCTCGCATCAAATCTTATTCAGCTTTACATATGGAGTTATACGCGTACATACTCTAACATACTGATATTCATTTAAGTTTTAGTAGTCACACAATTTACAAGTCATAAAATCGAAAAAATAATGTTCTTGCCGGATAATCTTTACAAATACTTTGACTGCAGACCCCATTTTCTAGAGCTTTACCGAACCTTAGTACAGTCCTCAAATGTTTTTAAGGTCTTTTAAGGTATTTAAAGTTTCAATCCGAAATAACAAATTCAGAAACACATTCAACTTTGTTATGCGTCATAAAATGTAATTTGTAAAATTAACATAAGTCCACTGCTGCCATAACTTTGGACTGCACAATGCTTAAAGTTTTCTTTGGTTATTATAATTACTACGGAGAGAAGTTCTATTATTACAGTACCGCTATACAAAGTACTGTCGGGGAGTTCTCTTGAATTATACAGTTTCAATAGAGCTAACAATAAAATAAATATTGTCTGTCGTTTTACAATAAAAAGAAAACGTAGTGTTCCGTAGAACTCAGTGCGAAAGCGTTCGAAACCCGTATACTTTATCTCCCAGTCCACTCCTCCAACACGTTTGGGGGGTTTACGTGGCATTAGAAACCAATTACAACAATAATATTGGGCTTTTGCAGGCATTTTATCGGATTCTTCAATATGGGAAGATTTGTTTAAGTTTATGTTTTCAGTGTTCAATATACGTGACCAATCAAATGGAAAACGATATTAAAAATTATATTTTTGTTTTCGTAACACAAAATTAATTCGAAAAACGTTATAATTGTATTGGATATAGGATATATTCGTATTATTATTTACGGCAAGTATTCCTCACTGAACCTACGAGATGACATTAAATACATAATGGAGATAAAAGGTATAAATGGGGTGGGATCTAATAAATTCTCCGTGCGGAAGCGTAAACGATGTACGTTGCCGGGCACGTAGCGTTTCGTAGCGGCGTGTAGCGCGCAGACCGTAGCCGATCTACAGAGAGGGCGCGTGCCGCAAATGAGGCATATTAATCATCTCCATCAAGGCAAGTCGACTTCTGACTTCTGAGCATCTCCAGCTACCAGATATACTTTTATACGAAATGCTGTTCTTTTTGTGAAAATGTTTTCGTACAATTTCAACCTGCGTCTAAATGTAGAAATATACGAGTACACATATTACCTTTAGTGTCGGCGCTATATACAAGAATTTGAATTTACTATTTGTCAGTAATATTTGTTAAATACTAATTATATAATCGAGAACTAACTAAAAGATATACTTTTTTTAGAACTGTTAATAGATTGTTGAAAAAAGATAACAGTTTGAATTCATCGAAAGAGCACTTTAAGGCCTAATAACACTCGCAGTGCCGTTTAATGTTGTTATGCTGTATTACTCGTATAGCGTGACGTGATTACTGACGTTTTATATGGAAACCGAGGTAGAATGGTGGAGTAGCGGGCAGTGTGTGTGCTAATTGAGCGTTTCACCGCGCTGCCGGAATGCGCGGCCGCTGCACATTCGTTAGCAATATTCCACTAACGAACCAAACTAATAGCCATTAAGTTGAATAACGTAGCACTTTGCACTTCGAAAGCGCTCTATTGACACATGATTCCTGATTTGTACATAATATTGTCGCCTCGCGAACTCGCGCGGGTCGACGTAAGAGCGAAGCGTGAAGCGCCGCTGCCTGGTTCGATGGTAATGATCTCCAAGCGAACACGTGTTCAATTAAAGCATTTTCTGCATGGATTTATCATCGTTACTGGTATTCTATTGAAACGTGTATAATTGAAATAACGTTACTAGTATATGTACATTCTGTGACATGCCGTGCATAAAGTGCTGAAGAGGGTATAAAAATTATTGTAGGTGAAAATATAGAGTAACAGATTTAATTATGCGTCGAAAACAGTGAAATGTTGAAATTCAACTAGATTGAAAGTGTTGTATGATTATTATTTTTTTCATTATAATGGACACCGTTCTACGCACCCCATATTTTCTAGTGCGCATTATTTATGCGTACTTAGCATTACTTTTAGATGCTAATCGGATAAACAGTACTAACATTGCTTTCCGTAGAATCAAAACACTACAATTCATGAAAATGTACATATATTAACACAAGTTTGTTGTATATCGATAGCGTAGAATGCGTTTATAAAAATAATTTTGTCGTTGATTATAACAATTTATATTCATATATTTACATATGTATCGTTTTTATTCATTTCATCTTATATATTTTTAGGTAAAGAACATCAGAATATGCCAACGTCGCCATTACTACATCGCACTACGCGTCGAAGGTAGAAGTTCCATCCACATCAGCTGGACACCTGGCACACATCAACAGTTCGTTTCTGGCATTCGTGTTTGCCACAAACGTGGAAACTGTGGAATGGACTCCCCTTCGACGTGTACCCTGTAGGCTATGACATGGGGTTGTTAAAAAAAAGGCGTTAATAGAGGCTGCCAATGCGTATGCAACGTCTCCGGTACTCACAATGTCCATAGGCGACAATGACCATAGCCCGTTTGCCTGTTTGTCGGCTTAATGAATAAAAAAAAACAATTTTAATTACCGTCATAGGAAGATATCAACACGAAAAATAATTCTCGAATGACGCATACTTCTTAGTTTTCGTGTTCCAAAAAATTTTAAACTGATGTGTGCAATAAAATTGCGAATAAATAAACATGAAACGAGCCTATGCTAGATGCAGTGATTGCATGCCACAAATGCAACGCAGCGGCCATTACGCGGTGCATAAATCAAGTGCATTGAAACCTCCTTCCTCCTTCGTGTCGGTGAACCATCGTACAGCGACGGATATTTGAGTCGATACCCCAACAGTCTATATTTTACTGCATGCGTAATTATATCTAAAACTAGCTGACCCGGCAAACGTTGTTCTGTCATAAATAAATAAATAAATCATACCAGTATTTTCTGTACTATATAATAGATGTTATTATACATATAAATCTTTCTCTTTAATCACTCTATTCATTAAAAACCGTACCAAAATCCGTTGCGTAGTTTTGAAAATGTAAGCATATAAAGGGACATACAAAGTAAAGATAAATCTTATTATAACGCTGTTAGATTAATAAAGGCAGATATCGCACTAAAAATCACACTGATCACAGAATTCGATATATCTTAACGTGATGTTCCTAAACTGTTCCCAATTGAATTAGATTCGGTGCCACAGATTATTCTTTTCCATCCGTCTTAATTAGTTATCATCTCAAAATTCACTTTCTTATTCATATCATCTGTGTAAAATTTGTTAATCCATATTTTATAGGCAGTCACTGAAAGTAAATTTATTGGTTATTGAAATTAAAGTATGGGATATAAATATGAAGCTAGAGGTCATCTTATCCAAGTCATCGGTAATCGGTTAATCTTTAACTTTAGAGATTTGGCTATATAAATGTACGTTGCTTTTATTACGAGTACTAACAAATACTACGTTGATACCAAAATTAGTAACCCTTTTGATGTTTAATAATAGAACTTTAAATAACTAGTGCTTTATGTCCCCACAAATATTAGAACCACGCTTATAAATACGAAACAGAAGCGCGCTTAAAACAACATTTGAATGACATTTTTGACTAGTTGAATGGCTTTTGCATGTTGCACTTTGTAGATAGCGAAGTTCCCACCGAACTCAGCCTGAGTCAATATTTTGGTCCGCTCGAATACGTGTCACGACTATCCAATCTGGATACATAAAAAGCTGAAATAATTTTTTTGTTGTCGTACGATTGCTAATTGACAGAAAACTCTGAAAATGTTAAACTCTCTATATAATATACACGTCGTTGGGACTTGCATGTATACTAATAATATAATGCTGAAGAGTTTGTTTGATTGTTTGGTTGTTTGATTGTTTGAACGCGCTAATCTCAGGAAACATTGGTCCGATTTGAAAAATTCTTTCAGTGTCGGATAGCTCATTTATCGAGGAAGGCTCTAGGCTATATAGCATCACGCTAAGATGAATAGGAGAGGAGCAGCAGTAAAAAATAATTGATATGGCAGAACAACGTTTGCCGGGTCAGCTAGTATTATAATATATGTAGTTGAACCAAAAGCGATGAACGATACCTATAAAATGTATAATAATGAACAAAATTGAATTAAAAAAATATATATTGGTTGCACCGGCCAGTTCAAGTCACGGGCAATAGAACTCTCATGGTTGCTATTTTATTACAATTTTAATCACAGCTTTACATAAAGCTTATAACGACTGGTGTTGGCAGGAGAGCGCGCCCGGCGGCGTGCACCTCGGGCCGCGCGCCTGCGGCTCCGTGTGGCGCTACCAGACATGTTCGTCTGGTTCGTTACTCTATTTGTTATTTAATAAATTGTTTACATGTACCGATTATTTAAAGGAAAAATAAACAAAAAACCAATATCTGCAATCCAGTGTATGCGGCAACCCTACCGCAAAGGACTCTAGTGCAGAACGATCAATTAAGAAAACCGGTCAAGTGCGAGTCGGACTCGCGCACCTAGGGTTCCGTACGAACATGTAGGCATTTATTCGTTGACATAGAAGTTTAATTTTGTTAGAGCTTAAAGGTATTATAGACCTGTTTGATATAAATTTCAGCTTAATACCTCCACGCCTTCCTGATAAAAAGGGTCTCGACAGATGGACGGACAATAAGACGACGAAGTGATCCTGTAAGGGTTCCGTTTTTTCCTTTCGAGGTACAAGACCCTAATAAAGAAAAGATTTAAGAAATATATAACAAATGCAATGCAATCGACAGCCCTATCGCGACATACTTTACTATAACGTACAGAACTATTTATATCAATGAAAAATAAAATAAAAACAAATGCAATACATTGAACGACCCTATCGCAGAGGAAGCTCCTCCTGTGTAGTAACGTGGGCGTCCAAAAATAACTGTCCACTGCTGACTGCCGGCCGCGTGCCTGGCGCAGCTCAGCGACAGACCCTCCTCGCCGCTAATGAAGCTGAGTTTACACGTTGCCAGCTTATATTATCACCTTATCACCCATACAAGCTTGGTAAGCATCTTTGAAAATATTCTTCACATCTCCAAATAAGGTTTTCTGGGTATGAGAAGACTCAGCCAGCAATGGCCCGGCGGCCCGGCGGGGTAGACTGTCGCTTTAAGCCTTTTCAAAAATGGTGTTCTAAATTTGAAATTATTGATCTTGATTGAAAAATATAATTTCGTTGACGTCCCCGATAGCGTCATGTAAACCTTGAGTTAGACCGTTACGGCCGTTACCTCCGCATATTTTGATAATGTCCCGAAGACATGGCGATATGTTCCCAAAGTTATTAATCAATAAAGTACAAAGACAAAGACGTTTATTAGCACAAACACGGGCACATATAAAGATGTTACACGATTATTAGTTTGAGTCATATATTGCCTTGCCCGGCGTACCAATTTAAGAAATTGAAGTAAATGTGGAATACATAAACGAGCAATGTTTTCACACCTTCGCGCTATATGAAGGAAACGATGTAATCAAATTGAGTTCGTTAAAACGTAGCAATTCAAATAATGTTTATAGAATTAAAAATTCTTTTCTATACGTCTACAGACGATCGACTTTCATAGAGAGAACTTTAAAAAAGCAGTTGCATTAATCGGTGGCATTTTAAATAATCTATATTCAGCGTTAATAAATCAAAATTAATTACAAAACTAGGTTGCGAGCTTACGACCAAGTTTAGACCGAAAGCTATAAATAATAGGGTTACGAATTGTAAAACGCGAAAGGAATTTTGAGAAATCTTCATTCAAAATTCAACTTCAGTAGTAAAGGAATAGAGTCGAAATTCTTATTAAAAGAGTCCACTTTTTCGTGCCGTCGGGTTCACAAATGTTATATAAATTTCGACTTTAACGCTTAAGGAATAAGAGTTGAACTACATTAAAAGTAATGATCATGACAAGTCTCGCTGAGGTTCGCGGCGGCCATATTAGTTTCCACATTTGGCGGGAAAGAATGAGGAAATTCTGTGTTCGTATTCGTACCTAATGCATTTGTTTCACGGCCCGCTTTCGGGCGTCCATCTTTTACGATAACAAGCAGATTTATTATGATTTGTGACTCCGGCGACGAAAGATTGCAATACCGCGTCCTAAAATGAAGGAAGAACAATAAATGCATATGGCTTTTAACGTTGTTCAAAGGTTATGTTGGCAGTGTTCTAACACGGTTTCCTTGAAGACGAGCGTGAAGAGGCCTGGCGGGGGCCGTGCGGAGCAATGAGGAACCGGACGGATGTATGTAGGCCACCGTTACGTAACCGACACACCATCGGATGCGTCTCGAACGTGCCGATAGATAATTTAATTATGAGTCTACTAGCTTTTGCCCGCGATTTCGTCGGCGCGGATTAGTGGCAGCATTTTAATGTCCTATCATACTTTCATTGCAAATTTATGGCAATTTTATCACACCTTGGGTCACATTATTGTATCGTTTGCAATGAAAGCGGAACAAATTAATTATATACGACATCACATTAGAAACCTCAAAAATAACAGTATTTCTCTACTATACAATGGATGTTATTATACATATGAACCTTCCTCTTTAATCACTCTCTCTATTAAAAGAAACCGCATCAAAATCCGTTGTATAGTTTTAAAGATCTAAGCATACATAGGGACAGACAGCGGAAAGCGACTTTGTT
>DWUN01004751.1:0-10459 GCA_018249975.1 Passova gellias | reverse complement strand
ACTGATCTACCATTTTAAATATGTAACTGGACAGTTCGTTGATAAACATACATATATACATATTATATAATGCTTACATGAATATATGTATTTATTTCACTGAAAGCACAAAACTAACAAATGCGCTCATCACACAAATGATTGTCGCAGTTAGGAATCGAACCTATAACCACTCGTGACTGCTGCCCGTGGGCGTACAAAGTAGTGCTTTCCATTTTTGTCAATTTTGTTTATTGTTATTCGCCATCAGCCAGAGTGGACTAAAAGGTAGGGGATCCGGCTTAAAGTTATGGAGGGAGAAGAAAATGTGTACATCAGTAAGGAGGCCGCAGCTGGCCGCGGCGGCCGGGCCCCGCGGGGGAATTGCTGATGTGTATTTGTGCAAGAAAGTGCTAGCTCCATGAATATCTTAATTGCACGGGGCTTTTAGTTATGATATCCCTTCGAGCATTCCACTGAGAATTGAATTATTCGTCCATTCAGTAAATGGAAATCGTGGCAATTACCGACCTAAAATTTCCTAAATTGTACAAATTTGAAAGAAAATTTCAAAGTTTTTTTATTGATAAAGTAGTATAATGAAGACAAACAGTTTACAATCTTATTTGAACGTGGTATTATATACTTTGGAAGCATCCACAATTATCTGGCACACGATCCCCGAATGCGGCGGTCGGGAGTCGTCCTCGTTGTCGCCTAACGAACACCTTATTATGGGCTACGATGTCGGGAGCCACTCTCGCGCCGGCGCCGAGACCGAGCAGCGTACTGAACTGTACGATGTTGCTCGTCACAAATTAACTACTGTTTACCCGCGTCTTCGCTCGCATTGATCTCCTTAAACGTGTCAAAGGCAATCGTAAATACATCGATTTGATAACTTTGTTCTTATACGACGACTAAATAAAGCTAACTTTTGTATCCCTCGGGAACGGGTGTTTTTCTGGATGCAAGGGACCTTTACCCGTGATAACGCATAACAAAGTCAGATTCGCCATTAGAATGTTAGTAAGAATACAGTACGCTGTTGTTTAAAGCGCTGTAGTGAATGGTTGAAACATAAATGTGAAATCATACCTCTCCATTCTTGATAACAAGAAAAACGTAAAATGACTCTTGTTCCAAACTAGCAATGAAATCTGGACTCTTCCGATGGTGCCTTCCATAAAAAATTGCGACCGGTTATGTCTACCGCAGTCGAAAGGCTACAGATTGTAGAGTTTAAAATACCGTTTCGTAGGTTCCATGACCATCCAGAACGAGCATCGATCGAGTGATGAACGCTAGTTTGTTCTGTGTCTAGATGCAATAGAAATATGTGTCTTAGATGAAGATGTCCCAAATATTCTTTTTTTTAAAATACCCCGAGCGTCGTGTCACGAATGAAACAATTGAAGGACCATAAAGAGTTACATATTGGGCAAGTATCGCCGGCAGTGATGTGAGCGGGTGAGGTACGGGTCGATACATTTCCACAAAAAGGTTCAAAGCTTCCAAACATCCTTTGAGGACGTCGATTGATTCATGCGTTATATCACAACAAACCGGTGACGTGAAATGTTTGCGACTTCCTCACATTTACGACCATATGTAGCAACATTCTTTCAAGACGGAACTGCTACAGCGTAAACAAATAATACGAGGAAATCGTCAGAAGAAAAATTCTTGCAATATTCTCTAAAGCATGTAAGCCTTTGCAATCTTAGAGTAGACAGGAATCCAGCACTGTAATGAAAAACCAGTTGACAATCGTGATCACAATTATTTTATTGGTCTTGTAGACAGTAATATAATTTAATAAGGTTGAAACGTTGTACGTCCCACTGTTGGGCACGCTTCGTGAAGCATACTACACGGCGCTGCTCCCCTGCCGATCGATGGAGATAGGGGATAGTGGCCGACCAGACCTTTCGATACATTCGACAGAGTTGAACGCTTCCTGCCCGCGTCCTCCGAAGCCCGGAAACAGATTCATTCATTTTACAGATCATTTGCAATTTTCAACGGCGTCGGAGCTCAGGGCGCTTCACACGTAATACACCTCCAAAGAATTCCATGGGTTTTTGCAATTTGAAACTTGACATTGAAAAGGTCGCCATTAAAGTGAAATACAGCTTTAATCCCCGAACCCCCCGGCGAAGTGCACGGGTAACATAAATTTCCAAGTTCCCGCCCGCCAAGGCCTTCCCGCCCCGGGGAGGCGAGCTCTCTCGTACGCCGCTGGTAATGCCCATACCTACGTACAGGACACGCAGTAGGAGTATACCTACACCCTTGCTCGCGTATTCCATTAAATTATATGAAGAAAAAGAGAAAATGAAATATGACTCGCTATAATGTGTAATTCTTCATAATGTTCGCTGGAGTGTTTGAAGGCTGCCAAATCGCATTTGACCGACGCGTACGGCGGTGTCTCGGGAGAGACGGCGCGCTGGCGGCTTGTACCGCACTACCGTCTCTGAGAGTACCCGAAACCGGGGCGGATGTATGAAGAGAGTGATGCATGTGGAAGATGCACGTCAGCTCTGGAAGGACAGAGGTGTTTAGCACTCAGTGCTATCCGCCTACCTATTGATGTAAGTAGTTAGTTATGTATTTATGTAAATTTATCAACTCTGTGGTCACCTCGACACAGATTGCCTAGTTTGGGATCAGGCGAGCATGTTTATTGTCCTAATATTATATTGTACAATCATTCCATCGCAAGCCGCGTGCCGCCGCCCGTTCAGCGATGAGCCAGAAGTAGATAACGCGGCTTGCACACGCTCCGCACACTACAACCTCTCGAACGACGACATACGTCCAACAATTCCAGAAGTGACTGGCGTTAAAACGTAGCATAAACGTTTACGTCTTCGTACGTTACGTTAATAGGAAGAAACGGACGTTAGGATGGCTGGCCGCCATGTATTGTCCCGACGGAGGCGTCAGATCAGTCATGGCTGAGAAGGGGGGAGTAGTTGCGATCGGATGCTAGTGTAAAATAGTAGAAAATAAGTATTAATCGGTCATGTAGTTGAACCGCCTGCCCCGTGGCGATCGGGTTATGTTTCACAGACTGTCCAATACGATCACGGCCAGGAGTATGACGATCTCCGTCAACTGTCAGATTCAAGCTGAGCAAATAACATACGAACATACATATGTATACTTTGTCACGCCATTTCTAATAGGAATAGGCAGAGATGAAAGAAATCCGACCTCGACAAACACTCGTACTTGCTGGTCTATGAAGTCCGCCACGCGGCTAGTGACGACGGGTGATTATTAATCTCATCGTCAGTTTCAACTCTAATATCGGGCTAATGTTGAACTCAGCTCGCGTCTCAGAATGAGAAGGTTTCCGGTCATAGCCTGCAACGCTGGCCTTTGCCGGTCCGCAGATTAGCTACACAATATTTCTACTCTATGATGTAAACAAACCGGTTGACGAGAAAATGTATTTTAGCGACGTGCCAATCGCGCGGCTTCGGGAACAAGCCGATGCAAGATAGACGACTTTATAAACAGGCGCACATTGACGTACTCGGGAACATTATAAATAGCCCCGCGTCCCACGAACACGGTCGATTTAAATCATTGCGTGCACTGACGTTTATTTAACACACGTCCGGTTCTTTAAGAGGTCAATGTTAGTATTGCAGCACACTAACGACTAACCGTAAATAAAATTTACTTCGAAATCGTCTATTTTGCTCATTTGTCGTGGAAAATATCTTTAATAGTCTAGTAGCGGTAGTGGTTCTAGATGTCCAAGAAAAGTACAAACCGACACACAGGCAAAACCGACATCTGTTTGTAAATGCAAGTTTTTTAAGACAAGTCTTTACGGCATGGCGCCTAGACTATTTAATCATCTACCAGATATCACAAAAGAGCTAGAGTTCCCACTTTTCAAAACACGACTAAAACAATTTTAATAAAAAATGTTACTACACCGTTGACGAATATCTAAACGATTGTGATGATAAACAAGTACGTGGCATAGTTAAGACTAACATTATGAGTTTTGGTTACGGGGAGCCAATGATAGCAAAATAAAATAGAAATGATTGTTTATGTAATGATTAATTAATTTGTAATAAAAAATGGTTTGAACTGATTTAATTATTTTACTTTACTTTACTTATGACATGTTTTTTGAATACACATATATAATTCTAGCTGTCCCGGCTAACTTCGTACAGCCTCACAATAAAGAAATAGTTTGTTTACACCAATATCTGTACCGATTTTATTCATATTAGACGGGACGTACGTCATTATTATGTTTTACAGGTAAGCAGTTTATATGGAAAAATTAAATTGCTGTTATTACTATTTTCCTTCAATTTTTTCCTTATTTTCTTTGCTTTTAAACCTTCCCTGAATTTCCACCATTATTTTAAAACCTGAAATTAACCGAATTGTCCAAGCCGTTCTCGAATTTTCCGCTTACCAACACATTTTGCGATGCATTTTTATATTATAGATTATTAGTTGAAGTATGTAATGCAATTTTCATCCTATCTTGTTAACATTGCATAATCGGTACAATATGTGTGAAATGCATATAATGTACCATATTTGATGCAATAAATGAATAAATAAATAAATAAGTTTTGTGGTCGTTCGTGAGCAGACAGTACGACCCGTGGAGGAGGAGGCTGGAGCTACGATATCGCTCAGTTCGCCTGACAAATTAAATATCCTCCGACAAACAGATCGACATTAAACAAAACAAATGCGTAAGCCGTGCGTTGACTGACTGAAACCCGGGGCTTCAAATGTATAACAACACAAAATTATATTCAGAATATTAAACCGTCAATCGCCTCGGAGATTATTAATATTTGCACAATTACTTTAGCAAATTTGAACCTTTACATCGTGAAGGCTCTCGACGTCTCGTGAAGGCTTAATACACAGTTCAATAAAACACTTGAGAATTCATTTCAAAGGTTTTGAGACCTTCACAATTTTAGTTTGAAGAGTAGTTGGGAATTTCGGCTGATAGATAGATATCTTTATTATCCAAGGTTAGTTTTTTAAAGACAACTTTTGTCTTCGTTGGAAGACGTAGTCAGCGATACTTCGAGATGCACCCGAAAATCCAACACCGAGTAGTGACGTTTTTCTCCGCTTCTCAATTTGTGTGTCCTACATGTTGGGAGCCAAGTATGTTACATCACATATTAATGCCGCTTATGTGCCAGGATCTGCTATGAAACATGAAGTGCCCGATACATATTTACTGAGTCGAGTGCACTCGCCTGGACGGCGTCCAAGTGAGAGCGCTGGCCGAGGCGGGGGCTGGCGGGGGCTGGCGGGGGCTGGCGGGGGCGAGGGCGGCGACCATTCTCGATGACCAGCGGAAATTCGATTACCATAAATTTAACATTTCATCATTTTTTCAGTCATATCTATATTATAAAGAGGAGATATTTGAGCGTGTGTGTGTATGTATGTTACGATTAGGCTCATAAACTACTGGAGCGATTACAAAAATTCTTCCACCATTTGAACGCTACTTGATCGCTGATCAATATACGTAGGCTATATTAATTACTTGCTTTTGCTCGCAACTACGTCCGCGAGGAGCAGTTAGTATCTATAATATTTGCAATATTTGCAATATTGCTTGTATCCTAGAAAATGAAAATGCTGCCCAACTTCACTTTTCCACGCGGACGAACTCGCAGGCAAAAGCTAGTACTTTACATAATTATTCAACCGCATGATAACAGAAAGCTTTTTTGAAATAATACGTTCAAAAACTAAAGTACGAAGATACGGCTTAGATAATTATACAGCGACAAAGTAATCTTAACCGTTGTCTAAGAGAACAGTAGATTCGCATGTTGTAGATAATAGTAAAAAGGTTTGACCCAAAATACACGAAAAATGTTAATGAAAGAATGTTTATTTTCGCATTCTTATACAGAAATTAATTATAACATTTGAAGGTGACACTGGTTTCATTTCGCGCGATGTTTTTAGAACGAGCTCGGGAACAAACTTCAGCTTGAAATTGGCGTTTATTATTACCTTATATTGTTACGACGTCTAATAAAATATCGATTGCCAAATACGAGTATATTATTTCCTAACAAGACCTAAGATCATATACATGTATTAAAAAATCTCACCGCATAAATTGTAAGGTAAATATCTGAATACACGAATCCTACAAAATTTACTTCGCATCGGTTTTCTTAAATTAGGAATCGGTCAGAGTTAGACTACGATCTCGCTAAGTGGAAAGCAATGAAATATCCCACGATGAAGCCCGCACGGCATCATATTCAATAATATTGTGACTAAGTGACTATCGACGTTCCGAAACTTCCCGCTCTGACTTACGAGCTACAGCACCGGAGGATTACGCCGCCGACCTGCCGATGTCGCGGCCGTACACAGATACGACTACAATATCACGATACTAGAGTAGGTACGGATTAAATATTGCAGTTAAACTTTAAACTTGTCCTTCGATCCGGCTAGTTTATAAAAGTAGCGTGAAAGCCGCAGCGTGAAAGCTATTCAATCCGATTCTATTCGAAATAATAACATTGTACCAAAATTCGAACCTCGCAAATTCCACTTTTTTACCATGATGCGCGGTGGTGACATTGGCCAGTGGGGATGCCACGGGACCGTGTATTTTAATGATTTCCATCTGATCAGTGTCGGTTAAGATTTCGATTTAATAAGCGACCGGATTGGCCATCTGACGTACCATCTTATGGTCTCCCTCAGCATATGCCAGCTTCGGAGTAACCGAACTATGTATGAAACCGTTGCGAACATTCGTGTCTAAGATTTCTCGCTAATAATAGCGACTAATAATAGCGACTAATAATAGCGTCTAATGATAGCGACTAATAATAGCCTGCCGGATGGTGTTTTCCCGAGTATAGGTACTCAAACAATGACATCGAATCGTAATGACAACACCGCATTATTCGCCACAAACATTGGTTACACTCACACGCACTCGAGACGTGACCATCGTCAAGTGCGCGTGTGGCCCTGCCACGGGACAGCGGGAGTACCCCTGCGCCGCGGTCCCGGCGGCGGTCGCTTGTTTATACCGAGCGCGAACCGTGCCGCCCAACTCGATGTCTTTATACTTCTGTAACCGCAATTATTTATATTCAATATACGAGTATTAAAAAGCTAAAATCGTTGAACTAGACTATGTACTATGAAATACATTTGTTAGGTAACCCTTACGAAGCTCGAATTAGTTTTAAAGTTATATATAAAGGAATAGTTGGAGTTCACATGTTTTCGAACGTTTCCTATAATCGATATCGTCGGATATCGGAGTCTCGTATTTGCGTTTCCTTCTCGTACTCAGTTTCCGAGTGGTGATGACTACGAAGGTTTCATCGGAGGATTCCGTAACTAAGTCCTCATCGCGTAGCCCGCTTCGCCTGTCCCGAACACAACATTCCGTCCGCAAGGAAGCGACGCCGTGATTATGCAATAATAACAGCCGAAGATTGTTCCCGAACGTGCTCGTAAAGGCTCCGAGCGTCGGCTACCGGCCGTGGACGAGCCCGAGGGCCCCCGCGCCGTCCTCTACAGGGCTTCAGAGTTATTGGAGCGTAAGAGCGTACGGCGCCGTTTACCATTCTTAACGGTCATTTGACCGAAACTAAGAGCACGAGCCCCTCAGGCTTTAGCTCGTGCGGAGCGGGCACTTGTTGCCGCGCCGGCGCCACCCACCACACCTTCTGCTGTAGCGTAGCTTCATGTTGCTCTATCGTTACAGCAAAATAAAAATACCTCCTTTAGCTACAGTAGTTAAGGAAACGAATGTACTATTCGTTAACACTTGTACCGCTGTCGGCTAAAAGAAGTAGTCTCGCAACTCTTTTTATAACTATAAATTTACTAGCTAGCGGTCTCCCGTGGCTTCGCCCACGTGGAAAAGAAATATTTTGTTAACGTCATACCGTCATTGCTCCCGTAGCGCCATCTATAGCACTTATTTGATTATGGCAATGAGATATTTTTCCTCGAAAAAGTAGCCTTTGTCACTCTGCAGCCCTTTACCTATCGCCTTATTAACATCACATCGATCCACTGCTTCATTTGAAAGAAGGACAAACGAACGCAGTGTTGCATCTATAACATTAGCATGGATTTCTTTAATAGAATTTTTCAAACGTAGAGTCAGTAGGCATCTGTAGGCAAGTATGCTACATCGCAGGTCACATGATGGATTTTCATCAGGCAAGATAGAATTACTATTTACTCGTTTCCTACATCCCCGGCAAATATCGCATAATTGCTCACGTCTCATACGTTTGTGAATAGGCTTTTTCTAGGCTTTCGTGATACATCTTGGGCCTCGGCCTGCGATATAATAAACCGAGAGCGACGCCCGCGGGCTCGTTATGGACCGAAGTGGCGGAGGGCGACAGACCGCGGGCGGCGGGCGGCGGGCGGCGGGCGGCGGGCGGCGGGCGGCGGCGCCGCGGACGGACGGTGCAATAAATACCGCTTTTATTGTTCACAGAAAAATAAGTTTTCAACGACACTTCCTCTATTAAAGGACAGGATGAGCTATCGTGCGTTTTTTAGTTTCATTGCCGCGTTCTCGTCTCGTGCGAGCGACGGCCGGGGCTTCATGTCGGCGTAGTTCCAGTCTTCGTCCTGACTGATATTTGTTACGCAAAGGTCGCTTCGTTTGTGGTTCCCGTACGTACAGCTTACAGGTATTTTTAGATTTTTTCCGATGTGAGTCGACACATACATTTCTTTCGGCTTTTATAATCTACACAGATAAATAAATTATTATGTCCATTTATTTTCATTCGTTTATTTATTTATTGTTAACTAAAACGATTACATAAACCAATTACATCAATTAACACAATTTTTATTATAGAGAATCAATAATGGCAATCATAACATGTACATAGTATAGATAGTCAGTGAAAAATAGGGATAAAATATTCTGTACAATAGTCTGTTTTATAGTCTGTATAATAGCCTGTATAATAGTCTGTATAATAGCCTGTATAATAGTCTGTATAATAGCTTGTATAATAGTCTGTATAATAGCCTGTATAATAGTCTGTATAATAGCCTGTATAATAGTCTGTATAATAGGCTGTATAATAGTCTGTATAATAGCCTCTATAATCTGTGAAGTCGAAACGACTATATGTTCTGAAGCACGCCTAGTTATTTACACGATACCAAGGCATAAACGACCGTTGTTAATTTCCATAATGGGACTTTTACAGAAGATAGAGTAGTTTTTATCTCTCTACACATAAGTTACATATTCTCTCGGAAACATTAAGCGCGAAAATCTCTTAAAAATAACGCGAAGTTCGAATTGTCTTGTGCGCGTCTTGTACTCGTATGCATGTGTATTAAAGAATTGTAACAATTGGTGTGTAAGGACCGCCGACGACCGCTTCAGTGACAACACCGAAAGATCATTTTTCTAATTTCCTAACTTGTTCACAGATAGCGCTAACTTCAAGGAACGCTTCCATTAATCGAAGCCTTAACGATGTTCGGCGTTCCGAAGGCCGATAATCCCACTCTTAATGATCCCCGATGACAAGTGGGCAGTTTCCTAAACTTTGGACGGCACGCTCCTGGGGCTACAGAGTCCAGGTCTCCGGCTGTATGGCACCAATTGAATATATGAAACTGACACTTCACGGGGTTTTGGCACACGGGCCTTTTACTAACTTACTATGTCACATGGAACTCTTGCGGAAAATGTAAAAACTTCAATTATTTCATTATCGGTTTATAGGTTTTATATTGTACGCGTAAGGAGGTACTGTCAAAAACTGGTCAACGAAAGGTACCGCTCACAAATGAAACAAACATAACTATTATGAAACAATAAAGAAAAACGTACATACAGTCACACCTAATTCCCGCAAAGTTAAAAATTTGCACAGCAAACGATGAAGTACCTACTCTCTGCAAGAACATAACACTACACAACGTCGTAAAGGACCTTCGTAACCAATGAAGTAAAAATATTTAGCATAAAAACTCGTAATAACTTCAGTGTAAACGAGTGTAAAACACGTCCCGACATAAATCGGAGCTCTCGAGAATTAATTACGGCGACTGACGCTCAATGAACGGCCGCCGGAGCCGCGCGCCGCCCGCCAGCCGCGGCGTACGCGAGCTCGCAAGTACGTACTACGAGCTTGCCTATCTATCCAAACACATCTGAAAACTTCGATATCACTTTTCAACATAAAAAGATACTGACTGTTTATCGAACTAAAATTACATTGGTAGAAATAAACGACATTCCAACTTGTATTGATTGCATATGAAGTGACTTTTGTAGATATTATGGGGAAAGTCCTACTTGCACCTCGTCATTATAAAAAAATTGTTAATAAAAAAAACGTTAATAAAAAAAAAACAAAACACTTCTATTCTTGTAATTTAGTAATACTTACAAGGACAAGCGTATGATTAT